>NPHW01005817.1:0-11755 GCA_002240705.1 Elaphomyces granulatus | reverse complement strand
AGAGTATATTTTCGGTATGGTATTCGTGCTGTGGCTGCACAGAAAGTGGGCCTATAATAATACGCATAGATCCAATCTTAGATTTCCATGGAATTCAAAATTGTAACTGCATGGTTTTGAAACCTAGTAGAATCAGCCAAGTTTTGTTCTATTTTCATCGGAGGACCTCTGACGAGATCTGATTCCAATATTCTGGTGATCTCTCGCCACGTTTACTACTACTAGATCTAGATTTGCTAATGGCCATTTTTGGTGAACCGAGTAATAAGAAATAATCAGGAGGCGGGAAGTTGTGAGACGCTGAGAACAGGAGGAGTAAGATTGAATTAATTCTTGAGATGAGAAATACATGGATTAATAATTTAATAGAAGGTTTTTTATATTGGTACCTAGGTAACCTCATGATTAGAAACACCTATAGTTATGTATTTGATACATCATGGTTTTGAATCAATATGGGAAGGCCAGGGCCCAGCTGACGACTTTCCGTGCTGTCACCCCCAGACATTTTATGTATGTATATAGTAGGTAACTATCATAATACCCGTCGATCTTTTGCTATGAAGATTTCGCATGGGCAATTCCTATCATCATTTAGGCCGAACGATGGACTCATTGAAGCCGGGGAAGGGGGATATATGTATTCTTGTTTTTGCGAGGCCTCAGGTAAATATATACATATATACAGCACATATATGGATCTAGATTAGGATCTGGGTCCAGTTGGCATGCAAGAATTCATATTAGTGTCATATGGAGCTGAATGATCCGAGAAATATGACGCGTTTGCTACTTCACCACAACTCTGAGTAGTCCAAGCAACCCTAATCACAGGACACTCTGAAAAAGAGAACCGACGAAAGTATTTGAAAAGAGATTGAAAAAAGAAAACAGGTGCGTGCGTGCTCAGTACCTCAATTCATCGAAGATGGCGTTCCCCGCTTTGATAATCCTCCTCATTTGAACAGCCTGACCATCTGTCGTTGGTCTCGAAGCTCTCCGGATATGATCTAGCCAATCTAGTACGGGAACAAATCGAGCCTGTTTCCGTTGCAGGACGTGGTAAAACGCCGATGCAGCCAAGTATTGGACCTGCTGGCGCTTCACGGCGCATTGGAAAGGCAAAGAATCCGGCTTTGGTTGCGGTGCGACGGACTTGGGTCGTTTCGATTGGATGAGGGTTGTGGCTGAGTTAATCAAGTCGCTTATAGTCTTCACAACGAGTCCTGTTGACGGTCGTGCACGGGTAGGGAGGGCCTTCAAGTATCTGTACATCTTGATCGCAGTTTCCACAAAGCTGGCGTAGATGCCTGATAGCACAGCGCCTGGAGCGTTGTGGCTCGTATCTAGGAACATTGCATATGTCTGAAGCCGAAAGAATGCAAGCGTCTTCCGATGGAATGCCCTACCTGGATTTCTACTAGATTCCACAGTCAGGGTATCAGAGACATCAAAAGCCGAATATTCGCCGACGTAGCCCCGGTCCTTATGGAGCTCGAGGGAGTGAGTGTCAATGAGATTACCGCAATAGGGAAAGAGAACGGAATCGAGAAGACGAGGAATCTTGATGCCGTTGACAGTCGCTTCAAAATTGACCAAGCTCTTGGAAGGGTTGACTGATATGCCGTATTCAGGTTGACCATCCATCATGACCTGCAGGAAGCGCATCGCAATATCAGCTTTCAATGTGATGAGCAGAAAGTCGTCAATAAGCCGTAGAAGTATGGTGTCATCGCAATCAAGAAATCCCAGGACCTCCCGTTCCAACCTCCCGTAGAAAAAACTACACAACAGACTTGATAAAACCGAACCCTGGGGGATCCCATTGCGCTGCCTGTAGTACTTCTTTCCGATTTTAACTAGGTTGTTTCGCACATGTTCTTCAAGCAATTCGAGCAGATCTTCGACAGCGTGATCCTTTTGCATGGCTGTATCTACAAAGATGGTATTTCTCCTCCGATTTGCCGCGCCGTTTGCGACTAGTTCGGGTAGAGAGACAACCCTCTCGGCGCTGACTGCCTTGCTCACGAACTTTCTAACTGGCTTGCCTTGTCTGGGGTGTTCGTCTTGCCACTTACTACTGCTGCAACTCTCTGGTGGTCTGATCTCGACGTGTTTGGTAACGTGGTAAGCGTCTTCGGAAACAAGTTTCTTAATCAGTGCCACAAGCTTATGCTGCGGAATAGTGTCAAAGCAAGACCGAATATCCAACTTGACGAAAAACAGCCGTCGATTATGGCTCTGATCGTCTTTTCTACAGCCCTGTTGGCGAAACAATCTCTCTTTAAATGATTTTAGTCTTGGATACATGTCGCCGATGGAAAAAATGGAAGATCCGAGTAATTCGGGGTTCTTCGCTCTCTCGCAGCTGAGCATATTGAACACTGGGGTCATCATGGAATTAATACTTGGCCCTAAGATAGCCGTTTTCTTACCAACCATGCGTCGGCGAAGATTGATTATTGGACGCGCCCCTACCGCCTTCGGCAACAGTCTCATCGAACCGTAACCTAACGATCTCCCTGAAAGTATGCGATGAGCCCTTTCCCGCTTCATCTCTTCAAACATCGACGACTTGATATTAGCTAGAGGCTGCTCCGTTAGACGACGCCATACGTCATGGCGAAAGAAGAAAAGGCGGTTGCGATGGACTTGCGACTCGGTTACATAGAAATTGGATCGTATTAGAGGAATGAGGAGTGAATCAAAGATATAATAGATAAATTCATTGAGAATTTCGGTGCGTTTGCG
The DNA here is from genome assembly GCA_002240705.1 of Elaphomyces granulatus. Lineage (NCBI taxonomy): Eukaryota > Fungi > Ascomycota > Eurotiomycetes > Eurotiales > Elaphomycetaceae > Elaphomyces > Elaphomyces granulatus. Next base: position 9,004 of record NPHW01005817.1, on the reverse strand, counting down.
CAAGTCGGGCAAAGAAAGCTTATGGCTGGCATGATCGGAGACACCAGTCTGTGAGTTGGGATGGTCGAGCCACGAAACGCATGTTACCTGAGATGATATTTCAGTTGCCTTCCGGAGTTACCTTATCATTCCCAAAGATATCCACGAACCTTTAGGCCTTTGCAAACTTCATGCAGACTGAGACTCTCAAATCGACTCATGCGCACAAATCTATCAACATTCTTCAACACAACCCGTCGATTAGACTTTCCATCATCACCGACACCATAGAACTCGTCTGGGACCAGTCTCTGCAACACAGCACGACAGAAGGCAGAAACGGAAGAGGCCGGGGTAGAATGATCCGTCAGGCAAGACTTCTGCTTCAATGCAAAGGGTTTGGTGCCATTTTCAGAGTCCACCAACCCTTCTTGGGCCAGAACGCTAAACGCTGGGGGCTTAGTCTCCTGATTGTCCCGTCAGTTGTTTACAATTCTCTGTAGCATTGGCGTAAGAAAAGGCACTGTTGTTTTCACGATTAACTTACCTCGATCGGACAGTAATACCGCAACAATTCGCTGTATGAACAGCATTTATTTGACCTTTGCAGCTTCTGTACCAGTTCCACGACCTTCCCACGAAGCCTTTTTGGAATTTTAAATGATTCCTTTGACTCACCTGCTCCGATTTGAAGACTCGGAAGTCTACTGCGTCTTTGCCTTTCCACGCTTGCGATCTCCTCTTCTCGCAGTGTGTAATCCTTGAATGGCTGGACAGTTTCACGCCTATCTATTTCGGACGTAAAAACATTATGCAAGCCAAATTGTCTGGGAAATATGTATTTCATGACGTGTACCGTATGAGACAGGTCCCGCGGCGTCGAATATGGAAAACGATTCAACACATCTGGTTTGTTAGTTGGGTCATGAGCGTCAAAATCATAAGTCTCAACATACGAATGTGTCTCAGTCCGAAGCGAACGGCACTCTTTGCATTCAAGGCCGGGCGGGCGTATAGCATACGTCGACGGACAAAGATAATACTGTTAGGCTTATGTAGGACTGCCTTGTCATCACGTCCGGTGGCTGATCTTGGTAATATTGACTCTTTGCCACCGCCTCCGGTTGCCAAATACCTGGTCACTCTAGAGGGCTCGGTATGCAATTGAGATTGTACTGTATCAACGATTTCTAGTTCCGAGAGCGGCACTCCTGGAATATGGTCTTAGTATTGGATGGTCCATCACCTCGGACAATGTAAATGCATACCACTGATCTGATAGTAGATTCTTTTAACCCGATCTAGGCAGCTGAAGATGCCACAATCCAACAGCAAGGAAATCATGATGTCACCCCCACTCTGTCCCAGAAGAGCCAGTACATCTGTCCACGGGGCACTTTTGAGGGCAGTGACATTTTGATTTGGATATTGCATTGCTACCCCAGGAATAGTAATAGGTAGGGCACCACATTCTTGGGGGGCGAACAAGCTGGGTGCTGCGCGTTGAAAACCATGAACCAGTATATGCTGTGGCTTTCGGTAAGACGAAAAATTACGATTAAATAAATTCGAGATAACGAAGTCAACAATCTTTAATGTAAGTCAGACATATCCCTTTTAAACCCAATAGCGAATAGGATAGAATAGCCGAGAAACAGAGGATTTAGTATAATAGTGACAGGATAGTCAAACAGTGCATCCGGACGAGCATATATAGAAGAAGTCGACACATTACCTCTCCTTGTAGGGACGCAGCATCTGAGTTGGCGGGAGATGATCGGTTCTGTGATTGGTGGGCGAAGGTGGCAAACTCCCTCTGCCTGCGCTCTTGGATGCCTTGACTGGCATCATGCACCACGCCTACCAGCGTAGAGTCCAACAAGCCAGCAATGCTTTGAACATTTTTGCCGTTCAATTGCGGTTCTCGACCAACCGTGCTATCCAACACAATCCGAGCAGTGCTCGCAGATGCCTCCATGTTGGGCTTTTTCCCAAACAACGCGATTCGTTTTCTTTTCGACCTGGAACACGACTGCAACCGGTCGAGGATGTATTGTCTTAAGGTCACCACCCGGCTGTAATATCGAGACAAAACGGGATGGTCGCCCGGTGTTCTTGTAGCTTCACCAACTTTCTTCCCTTCCTTCCCCGGTCCATTGGGCGGCGCTTTGGCACGCTTTTGCAACGGAGACCGCAGTTCAGCATCCTCCTTCGCCGGACGCTTTCTTTTCTTGCCCATGGTGAACTCTAGCTCACACCGTTAATGGAGAGGAAAAGTACACGCCACAGTTGATTCTGCTTCGTCTTTCTAATTGAGTGCGAGATTCCAATGGGATAATACCCAAAGATTGGAGGAGTAGTATTTTATAATGGAGAACTGCGTTGCTATTTGATAAATTCAATAATTGCTCTCACAAGTATAATTACCTACATACCTCAACTTACCTCACCATCAATTCCTTCATCAGTACCTTTTCAGCTGCAGAGTGAGGTTGGTTCATTAGTGAAGCCAAGTTTATCAATCTGGTACATGTAGTTACCTACCTTATATTCTTATATCGGACCGTATTTTTATACACTATGATAGGTAGCTAGGCCTCTGGCGTGGCCCCCGAGGGTGATATCAAAGTACGGATTTTTTTTTTTTTTTAAAAAAAGAAACGGTTGATCTCGCATGCATGCCAGTGGAAAGATTTATGAGAGGCACGCCCAGAATTGCACTTAGAAATTCGCTTTTATAGCTATAATAGAGCTGTAATATAGAAACGAAAGATGTTTTATTAGTATATTACAACATCCTGTACAGAGTCTGATCGGCGGCGTCAGTAGTCTGAGGTTTGGTTGCGATCGTTATCGTGATTCATGACCAAGCCTTAATTCGACTTAGCGTGACGCTAGATCTAGCGCTAAATCGGCGGTGGGTCTTGGCACCTATTGACCAATTGGAAGTTGGCCTTGACTGTCCGGACACGGGCTTGAGTTCCGAGGAGCCTCAGCCATATCCCGTGATTGATCATATTATCACGTGATACATCCTTCGCCAATTTTTCGAGGATCCGAGGCTAATTTTTCTATAAGACATCATACGATAGAATGATAAAACACCTCTTGCAGGATTAGAATGCCGAAAGCCAGACGAAAAAGTGATCATGATTCATTGTGTTAGCCTCATCCTGAAGAATGTATGTTGCGGAAGCTTCGCTACTCACGATCGACTCATGATATTTTGTGATCTTTGTTCTAAAAAAACTTGGTTTCTCTCTTGATTTGAGCAACAATGCGGTATTTTTAGTTAATGTCTACAAAGGTAAGATATCTACTTGCTTTATATAATCATCTACCAGATTAATTATCACTGTTAGCAACTTCTTAAGCTATTTTGCGAAGGTCTAGATCTATCATCGCGGTATGTTTTGTCCACTTGGAACAACTAGATACTGAGGACCTACAAGGCAAAGATAAGAAAATGTGATTATTGGTTGCTCAGGATTAGCATTGCTCTGCTCTATGAATCTGGCCATGGCTGGCTCTTCTCAGATTCAAATCTTAACTATATTCCATAAATAGTCTATCAAAAAGAGTGCGATAGTGAAAAAAAAATAATAGTTATTGGACATGTGGGGACTAAGGAAATCTTATTCTACAAACTATTGGGTGGGCAGTTGGAATTTTGGCTGAAATGGCGACTTGCGATTACAGCTATTATAGCTGAAATACCTATCTATATAATAAATATTGGGGGCTTGGTAATGAGGTATGGAGAGATTCCAGTAAACTTGCTGTGGCCGACATTGCTGATTTAATTTACTAGTATGTAACTCGATTGACACCTGCTATAGGGGTTGAAGAAGATTCGTACTTGGAAAGTACATGTATCTCATATCTTCATATACTTGGCCTGTCTAAATAAGAATCGTCACGAAGCCCTTGCGCACGGCTGACCTTGTTCTTAGTTAAGTTCCTCTCCGAATCCCGGAGTTTCCCTTATATTGTTAGATCTCAACCACCTGTGCATAATTGCCTGCGATATAATTATCCGCTACAACATATCCAGATTTTTGTTCCCAATCCGATCTGTGCGAGTACTTTACCACCATCGAAGTCCCGAATAGGTAACTTCAGATGGAGTATAATCTTGCTATGACATGTCAGCAAAACCCATATTTTTGCCTCCCCCCTGTTGGTGATTCTTGTTGCGCTGAGGAGAATCCTTTAGAGCCTCAGCCGACTCTGGGATATCGCCGTCTTGGTAATCAAAGAAAACTGCCTAGTGCAGGGCGGCAGACGTGATTTGATACCCTTTTTTTCAGCTTCTCGTTTATTTTCAGTTCCGCTTATTGTGAGAAATTCCTAAAGCGGACATCTGTTATGCCTTGCTGCCCAAACGAAAACTTTCCTTACTCGGTCGTGATGGGTGCTGGGTCCTTTTTTTCTTGATTTCACAGCCTCGTAGCAAGGATTCCCATAGGCCAATAAGAATAAACATTACGAGCCTTTCCCGTGGTCACACGCCTGTTAATTACACACGTGTTAGCCTACTGTAATAGTCGGGAACTTGAGGCTCTTATTCGAATGGCGGTGACAGATAATAGGGGATTTCTCTACAGAACCCGTACCCTTGCTTGAGGCTTGTTGCTCACGCGGTTACCTTTTTCTACTGCCAATCAAAAAGCAATTACATTCGCCACATCTGCGCTCTCTAATTAATCACCTCCTTTGTTGATTTGTACCTTTTCTTGGTCATGTGAATATAAAATCAAGAAAGGAAAGAAAGAGGCGGAGAGATGCCTGTCGAGTGCCTGTATATCTGCTGCCAGTGCGGCGATGGGCCAAAACTCTCAGTACTTCAGGAGCAATGCCTCAATTGCCATCATTTCTCATGCAGTGATTGTCCAAAAAGTGTGAGTTGGTATTCGTCCCATGTCAGCATTTGTAGACAGAATCTAATTATAGTTTTACATATGAAGCAACATAATGAGGATCCTGGTACTGTAAGAACAGATGCCTCCCTCAAAGCAACCTCCCACCGCGAACAAGGTAGTTATTCCTGGAATCGGGTTCTCTTTTTTTCTATTTGTTCTCAAATCCCCTACTAACACGCGTTCAGGTAGCTCTACGTCTATGACCCCTGAACGTCGTCAACGAATCTCGTCTCCTCAACTCAAGAGCCCGGATTCTGATCAAGATGCTGCCTATGAAAATTTCTATGAAGAGACGGTTTGTCCCAGTGACATCTCATTGTCACCCGCATCAGAGATTGAGGTTCAACTCGCCGTAGGAAGTCACAAAGAAGGTCTGAGCCTGACACGAGAGCTTTTGGCCCGAAACATGAACATCAACGTGACGAGTGGCGTAATTCAACGCGCTGCTGAGAATACGGGGTGTGGCAGTGACGTAATGCAGTTGCTTCTGGATAGCCACATTACGACTATCACAAACAGAGCGGCTAGGCTCATTGCACTGAGCCTTGGAAGGGAGGTAGTGGAACAGTTACTGCAGAAAAAGGACAGAATTGGCCTCTCCGAAGACGTGGTTGACTTGATTATGTTAAGGCTTCAGCGGGAAACTTCTTCGCACAGGCGTCGAGATAGAACTACAGAGACCCCAGGTGCAATGACCGCCGTCGATCCAATGCATCTCGTTGATCCGGTATCTTATTTCTCTTTCCTTGACGACCTTGAACTCAAAGTTGCCACCAGATGCAATTTCAAGGTGCACGAATTACAGCAAGGAGGTTTCCGCTTGGACCTTGGAGACTATGCACTGGAGGATTGCCGTTCGGATATTGATGGAATCATGAAAGCCGTACTACTACTACTTGAAGGTGAAAGGCTCTTCAACTTACAATTTAATATCATTGCTCAGGATTGGAGGCGTTACGAAGAGAAGGGAAACCTTGTTGCTCGCGTTATCCCGGTACCATTCCTGAGCCTGCTGAAACTAGAACAAATGGTTGGGGACGACATGGAATCAATCTCACAAATTGAAAATACTAACATCGCCAGGCATGTTGAAGAACTGCGAAATGAACTTAAAGCACTTGATATAGATACCAGTCAAGGTAAGCCAATGCATGGGCCCTCCAGCAATGTATTTATCGTTGCTAATTTCTATTGGTGGGTAGATATTCCTCCGTCCTCTAACCGTGAAGCCCTAGCCGAGTTTTTGAGGTACTTCCGTTTGCTATGCTCCGTCTTCAAACTTGGCCTGCTTTCATACTCTGGATCTCACTCTTGCCCATTCAATGAGACTGTCTTTGGTCAGAATGGTACCACTACCTTCCAACACGGAGAAAGCTACGTTCTTCGCCAAAAAAGACTGCGGTGTCTTGATAAATTCATTGATGGACCAGTCTGGATTTTCGAGAAAGGCAACGTTCCGGATGATGGATATTGTCTATCACTCACTATACAAGAGTTCGCTCGTTTGTGGGGTCCAGTATGGGCAGTCCCTTGTGCTTCAGACCCAGACAAAATCTCACTTATTTATACTGAGGGTGGTGTCATTCGAGGGTTTGGTTGGACAGATAGACAAGAAGTGTATTGCCATTGGACTCCCACTTCCCTAGGCCCAATCGACAGAACCGATTTGATGCCCTTTTCAGCGACTTTTCCGCTTCTTCTCGGAGCTCCTTTCCACACGAATGCCAATTGTCAAAAAAACATTGTGCATGTTCAGAATGAGCTGGCCTGCTTGTTTCTGTTCCCGGGGGTTTCTAAAGACTGTTACGAATCTGACACATTTGGTATCCAAGCTGCAGGCGGATATTTTATCACGGCCGGCGCTTATCTGAATGTTAGAAGACGTCCCGGAACCAAGTTGAAATCTCGCATTGTGGAATATTGTAGAGACCCAAATGTTGACCTCGCTCCAATACTGAAGCTACGGGTTGGTCTAGAGGTTTCTGTTTGCACTGGTAACGCTCAAAGGATCTCCCTCTGGGAAGCTCTACGCCTGACGAGTGTATTCTCCGGTTCTACCTCTGACGTTCAGTCACGGATATCCCAGGTCGCCACTTGCGCGCATCAGATTGGAGATATTTTGTGTGTCCAGGAGTGCTGGGTGCGTTCTGATGGGACAAATCCTATCGCCAATATGGGCGTGAGAGCTGTTATCCTTAGAGCCCTTTTCAACTTGCAATTCACGGGTCTTGATAACGATAATGCTCTGCTTCTATGGTGGCCCTTTACACAAGAACCGAACGCATTGCCAATTAAAGATACGTCAACTGGCAAACATAACTGGATTCATATGCTCAAGGATTCTCGAGACTCCGCCACCTTCGCGGTAATGAGTCCCCGTTGCTTGGAATATGAATGTGTCAGTACGGGCAATGAGTTAAAAGTTTGGAGGCGGTGCTTGGATTCAAGGGAAAACCAGACCCTGTTACGTGATTTCGAAGAGAGAGATATGAACAGAACACTACTGTATACAACTCTTCAGCTTCACGCCACGCCTTGCGACCCTAGAAATGTCTCGCACACCAATGACACCATGGAACCCAGTCCTGACAGAGGTCAGATAATTGGTGTGGTGAGCACGCATACAAACCAGCTTGCCTTCGACCAATCGACAATTAATGTTGGATCTCAGGTGGAGATTGATGGCATTGGAACTCTGCAGGTCATGAATGAAGAACACCCGCCATTGACATTGCTCAGAAAAAAGTTTGACGTGCTGGAGAAAATGACTAGTCACTTGTTCAAGAGGGATAAGCGCCAGAAACACAGGGAGCTTATATCTGCAGAGAAAACAGTTGGTCCGACCATGAATGTGATTGTTATGTAAGTCGGACTTTCGAAGCATACTTATACGTCTCAAGAATATACCCATACGTGTCCCCGTTTATGCAAACTGTATCTAGGTATTTCTCTTAAAATTGTGCTAGAAATACATAGTCTCATAAAGTTAGAGCCATTGTTTACGTATTGCATACTCTGCTGTCTTTAATTAAGGGAATAAAACAATACAGTATTTTCGGCTACTCAAGGCCAACATTGAAAAGCTGCAGAATTAAGGAGAAAAGGTGCGCAAACCGACTGGGGTTTATTTTTATGATACAATGGAATAGAAATCGAGCCGCTACATATTACAAAAAAAGAATTAGGTAATCTAATGGAGACTCCATTTGAATTGAATTTGAAATGGAGGTCAAACCCCCTCCCGTTTCTGGAACAACGGATGAGTATGAGATCGAAAGGATCGTTGATAAGAGGCTACGAAACGTTCGTGGAAAGAAGATAACCGAGTACTTGCTGCGTTGGAAAGGCTACGGCGCTGAAGATGATATGTGGTATCGTCTCGAGGACTTATTAGATAAAGTGAAGGAACTCGTTGATGAATATGAACGCCAGTACGGACAAAGAAAGAAGGCAGTCCTTTCTTGTGTGCTGTCTCAAACTCTCTGTTTGCTTTAAAATTTCCCTACCTGTTAACCTTCAGCGAAGGGCATATATATACCTCTGAGCATTAAGTTTCCTCCACATCCTTACTTTACCCTGCATTCTTCATACAGACTGTCTGTTTGCTTTCCCGGCCTTGATAAAGGAGCATGTACTCATTTCACATATAATCCTCGGACCCCTAATCTTTGTTCGAAGCCTCGAAGGTAGCAGATGATAATCAGATAGGGCCTTAAATATCCTATCATCTTACATATCTTATTTCCTATATCGCCATTTCACCGTTATCACTTCTCATGAATCACCGATGTCTTATCTCCATATCCTCTTGTCACCGATCTTCGTTCGAAGGTACTATATATTAATGATAGCAGATGATAGAGTCTTAGTGCGGGCACACCTGTTACTGCCTTGCTACACCGCCCTAACTGTGTATAATACCTCTTACCTTAGATTAGCTATGTAGAGAATCATCTTTATAACTCTCCCTATTTATATTTTTTGCAATAATTGAAAATGGAGCAGGTACCAAACTGTATCAATAAATGCTTCTTTTGCAATTCCGGGAAACCAGCGACGGGAGTGCCGCTGTGGACCATGTCTAACCGCCGCGCTAGCACCGC
>NPHW01005810.1:310-11464 GCA_002240705.1 Elaphomyces granulatus | reverse complement strand
ATCAGGCTGCCTGACTGTTGGCAGTACTGATTGGAATAGGAGTGCTTTGCTTTCACTATAGATCGCATTGGGGAACAAATCAAACAAGAGTTGGTGATGTTAGCCCAAAGGGTTTCAGAGCTTCATGCAATAATCCTTCTGTCAATCGGAAGGCCAAAGTATGATCCAAAGGACTGCTAAGCAGGCTCCAGGTCACTGTAAGCTACCTAGGTAATCACCTCCCCAGAATGTCTCACCACAAAGCATGAAGCTGAAGAGGCCGGGTTCATGATCAGCAAGTCATCATGTATGGGAAATACTTCCCAAGTTCCCACAGACGCCGTTCACTTAATAGGCTAGAGCAGTTACAACAAAATGTGGTATGCGCTTGCGGCGTATCCGGGCGTAACACCCCCTGCTATCCATTAATTAATATATTATAGGTTTGGCGAAAGTGAAATATTTCTGAATCTCTTACTGAATTTCATACATTTATTGACAAATAATATCTCTCCTACGAGTCCGGTTGGCCATATAAAACGAGGATCTACTAATTTAGAGTGACGAGTTTCCAATCAAGGGTACGTGATCGGCAGGATCAATAAGCATATGGTAGTTTAATGACAGTGCCCTGCGTTACAAAAGGATGCGGACTGCGACCCATATAATCAAAATGTATATGTGGAACAATATAATATCTGCACTTGACTATAAAAAGATGTCTAGACCTGGTAACTATATACCAACCCCGATCAGGCTATCTCGAGCTGGTGTAAACCTAGGTTGATAAAATATCAACTCGGTTAAACAGATCTACCGAGCTAGTGCGTTAAGAACTCACATGGGCTTCCAAGGTCCCTTCGAACTAGAGCAGGGGTATAGCCTGGTGAGTGCACTGCCATAGTTGATATATATAGTAGTCACGATTCAGAAATGGAATTAGCTACATATGCATATAGCTCGACAAGGTTGGGACTTGAAGGTTTTCTGCATCGCAAATCTTCGTGCCTTTTGAAGAAAAGGGCAGTCTCAGACTTCTGCTATTATCCTTCGACGACAAGTAGTTATCAATGGCGGTTTGTATAGTTGTAATGCATGTCTCTTGGTACCTGAATAGTTGCATTGGGGGCGGACGGACCAACCACATTCAGGGTGCGGGGAGTGCGGTAGCCTGTGCGGGGACCTCGGGTGAGTCGGGTGACGGGTTCCCGGGAGGTCTAGCTCGGAATGGATAAACCCGGAGCCAATAACTAAAAGCGAGGTAGCGCACAAATTTTCGCACTAGCTCGGAATGGATAAACCCGGAGCCAATAACTAAAAGCGAGGCAGCGCACAAATTTTCGCACATCTCAGAAGTTTCATCCCAACCCCAATCAATCAAAGCGACTGCGATCCACAAGAGCTGAGACGGCAGTGATCCTTTGAGTGAGCCTTCTAAGGCCGTGATCCTCTGCGTGAGCCACTTATCTAAATCAAAATCCGCCATCTATCACCACCTTAAGCTCATAATCCTCCCATCTGCAAGAATGTCTGGAGATACTACATCAGCGGGTAAGAATGGTTCACCCTCGACGCCCAAAGTTCCAACACGCTAACACCCTGGTCTTCTCTTGAATACAGCCTGGCCTGTTGCGGACGAAAACCTGACCCAGAGCCTGTTAGACCTTGTACAGCAAGCTTCACACTACCGACAGCTGAAGAAAGGCGCGAATGAGAGTAAGCACATTTCCTCTCCTCTTTTGCATAATCGCCGCTAATGTTTTCAAAAGCTACAAAGACACTCAACCGCGGGACTTCTGAGATTGTCATCCTCGCAGCAGACACCACCCCGCTCCCGATTATCCTGCATCTACCCATCCTGTGTGAAGACAAAAATGTGTCCTACGTGTATGTCCCGAGTAAGATGGCCTTGGGGAGGGCAGCTGGAGTATCTCGTTCCGTGATTGCGGCAAGCATCACAACAAACGAAGCCAGTGACCTCACCCCGCAGATCAGGGCCATCAAAACTCAGGTCGAGAGGCTCATGATCTAAGGCCTGGGCCAGGTTTAAGGCTTTGGGGTTCGTGAAGAGAGTATAGAAAGCCTAGCTCCGTCATTGCTATCACAATATAAAAAACATGCATTTTGGTCACGTTCCTTTTGCTTAAGTTGTACACGCCCCGGGAAAAAAAAAACAAAAAAGCAAGTCTGATACATATAACTAATGTAGCAACCTAGCCTATACTATTTTTGGCACAGAGCCTCATGAGCCCGACGATTCAGGCCTCCCGCCGCATGCAAGAGTGAAGGGTTGAATATGTATGTAGTGCCTTAAATATTTAATGGAACCAAATTTCAGCTCCCCACGTACTTGTCAGCTTCTTGTATGGATATATCCAGATACAAACAAGTATGTACATTTACCAGGACAATATAGAGAAGACTGCCGCTTCTCTTCTCTGCACATTATAAGTTAACTATTATATAAGTACTTAATTCCATTCCCCACCTTTTTCCATGCCCTTTTCATCCATTCATTCTTTATCTTTCTCGGATCCGAAAACCTCGGCCTCGGGGAAGCTCGAGCCACGACATAAAAATAAGCATTTACTTTCAATGTATGTGCCTGGCCCATATTGTAGCCGCCAATGCAGGACATACTTCCGTGCTTTATTACCTAAGAACCTAGTAATCATCACATCCTCTTCGATATGAATATCCATCCGTTCTTCAGAATATCTCATGCTCGGCATATATACGTACGTATATGTATATATCTGATTGCACAAAGCACGTACATATATATATCTTTTGAAAATGCCCGATTACCTCGGTTTCCTCAGATGCCTGAGACATCAGCTTCCTTACCTAAGATATCATCTATGATTGAAAAGGAGCATTATGCAATAACTTGTGACAGCTGTGATTCATACATAGTAGCTAGTTAATACTATTGACTTCTTTTTTTATTATTAAGGTAGTGTACCCAGCTGCAGATACAGAAAAAGGTATAATAATTATGATACTCTATTGACTGATTAGGTAACTATCCAATCTTACCAGGTGCGTTACCTCATGAGGTAACAAGTGCGAGGGTTCTTGTCCTGGGGCCCTGCCAAAATGTGACCGGCAGTTGAACTAGGTATATTGGTAACGATGCATCGTATTCGAATCCAAGAGTATCACACTGTAGTACCCTTCTCCATCCGGCATGTACTGCACCTGCATACATACTCCGTACTGTATACACTGCACTAGATAGATCCATGTATCATGTATCATATACAACAGCACAGACCCAGGCACAACATACATAATGTACTACATATAGTGATCTACGAGCTATTGTACTACCTACATGTAGTTAAGTGTGTCAACAAGAATAGAAACTTAATCTTGCCTTTCCTTGCCTTCCCACATGGGACTGATCAATAGATCAACAGAAAATCGGGAATACATTCATATAGTAGTATTCAATCTCTCATAAAAAGAATCAGCAAAGTACCTATGATATGGATCATGATGCGCGATAATACATGTACATAACTACATATATATATTTATAACCAGTTATCATAATAATAATACATAAGTAAATAAATAATCTACATAAGACAACTGACCCCACGTTTCCGGGTTCACGGTATCCAGTGACAATGTGAGTATTCAAATGTTCCCTGAAACGAATTCAGAAATCAAGTTTGTACGATGTCCAGCCTGTCGTCGACCTGGAGCATCATGATATAAATTATTCAACCCAGCCAAGATTTCCTTTAATTATAATATACTACCTGAGTTGCCCCGAGGCCAAGTTGTCTTGCCTTAGGCCGTCTCGGATTCTAGACTCCTCCAGTAGTCGTGAAGGACCTGAAGGTAAGAACCGAGGCTGTCTGAAGCTGGATCCGTAACTAGTTATAGATCACATGATCCAAAATTCTGCCGACAACCGGTGAACCCCTTGAAAGTGGCAGAGTGGCTTCACTGCATGTATGTATTAAGATCTTGTACATGACATAAATTAATAACGGGCTCGTATTATTTAAACGCATTTAGAGTTGCTTTTACACTAGGACTTTACACTTTAACCACGGATGCACATGTGTTTATACTGTGGTTGGCCGCGGCTGATCAGCACTTTATGTAGGTCTCATATTCTTTTTTGAGCCCTGATTCCCTGAACAACAGGCTGCACGCACAGCTTCAACGGTGCTTCTTTCTTTCGAGTTTCATTCTACTACCTACACTAGGTAGTTACCTACTAGCTAGCTAGGTAGGTAGTTTGTGTTTATATTTATAAATAAATACTAATATATTATATATCATACATTTACATATACATGATCATCAGTAAGTAGTATATGCTACCCCATCGCGAGGTTTCGGAAGCGTATGGTGTAGACTCCTTTATGTAGTTACACAATAGTATTGTTTATAGAGTATAGTAGAATATTATAGTCGCAACATAGGTAAAGTATACTAACGGTTGTACGACACTGCTATGCCAAGATCGATCCCCTCATATATGTATGATATGTTCATTATTGATGCTCTAATAATAAAAATTGCTTGTGTCAGTTGGTTTCCGAGTTTGAGCTCGTCCTGGTGTCATTTTGCTCAACAACTTTCCAACCCTTTCTTATTATTCGTATTGTTCTTCCACAGTTTCACCGTGAGTTCGGATTCGGGTTGATCACTTGACCGGACGGTCATTGAAAAACAGAAGAGAGAGAAAACGGGTGCTGGGATAACCCTAATCGATTCTTCGTTAAACAAGTCGACAAGCTGTGTTATACTATGTAATCAATCCTAAACGATCACCGGCTTCTAGGCGCCACCCCACCCCGGCCCCCCGACACACGCGCGGCGGATATTAAAGTCAAGATGGCATGTGCAAGGACCAGCAAATGTATGGATGTCTTGTCCCTTTCGTCCTATCTACCCTATTATCAAGTATTCTGTACACGGGAGTCCCTACCTGCCTGCAGACTTGGTAGTTTCAGCCCCGCGGATCATCTACGGGTATGTATCATAAACATCGTGACAACGACTACTGCATGTTCCAAATCGATTAACGATTCTGTAACGTTCAAAAAGCAAAGAACAGTATTTAGTATGTCGAGCAGTGAGCTAGGCCGCTTAGCCGACCATTCAACGTTGGGCCGACAAGAAAGGTCTACGAGTCCTGGACTTCTACCATACTGTAACCCCGCGGCTGAAAGATGTCTGACGCGGCGGGCCTGGTCCAAAAATGGGGATATTTGGACCCCACCTGACTAAGGGTAACCACTGCATGTGGAGCGGGCTTCTGATTGGATTTCTCACGCAGGATTTTGTTATTCGAGCAAAAAGGGTTATTCAACATGAAAATATGGTTCATGTTGGCGATAGATGATAGATCGCAGAAAAGAAAATCCCCGTCTTCCAAAAAACGCAAAGGAAAATGTTAACGCCAAAAAAAAAAAAAAGGTAATATTAAATGACATAGGAAATAAAAGGGAAATCAACCAATCAAAATTATCCAACCGTTTAATGTGTATACATACAAATAAGCGTATATGACTAGTTAGTCTGATGTCAAAAAAGGTAAAAGGAAAAAAAGAGAGCTGGAGAAAGTAGAGCGTTTCCCGCAACGCGTTCGATGAGAAACTAGAGATCAAAACAATGCCGCAGGCATTAATGTCGTTTGTATAAACCTCCCCTTAGAGAGCAGATGAAGTAGGTATATATGGTCGAATTGGTAGCTGGGCGATTTTGGGGCTTAAGGACCGATTGATCCTACGGCGTCGTCGCCGACAACCGTCTTGTCGATGCCTATTCCGTGAGAGTTCAGACACACATTCAAGAACCCTATCAAGCGGGACACGATTAAAACCGACCTGTTTAGAGTGTCCTGACGAGAAAAATAGCGACCACACTGGTCACAGCCGAATCGCTTGGTTCCATCATGGATCTGTGGGACGTCTATTCTTAGCAAATTTCCCATCCTCAAGCCAGTAACAGGAGGCTCAAGCTTACGCTATTCATGTGTCGTTTCAGATCAGTCTTCCTCCCAAATGATCGCCCACAGTCATCACAGCTATGGTCGCGTTTTCGATTGGGATCGTGATTCTTCATATGTTGCCGGCAGTTAGAGCGTCTGGTGAAGCGATAGCCACATACCGTGCACTGTAGACCAACTTCCGGAGGCGATGATGTCTGTCGGTTGCTGGACGATAAGTCCCCATATGAAAGATCATCTGAGAACGCTCCATCGTGATCCATAGAGCTGGGATCCAATTCAAACGGTCCGTTGCTGAGAACCTCGCCAGCCATATGAGTCATTATACCGGACAAGCAGTCAATCTGGGCCTGATGTCCGTTGTGGATGTCCGGAAAAAATGGGGAGTGCGAGGCAGCAATGTCCCAATTGACACCCGGAGGGTATTCTAGAGAAGGACCCGAAATGCCGGGGTATCCAAATAACGAGTGGGAAGCTGTTGAGCAATCCTCGTACGTCTGGAAGGGAGTGGTTGGCATAATCGTTGGGTACGTGGAGGCTGAAAAGTCTTGGTTGGAAATGATAGAATCGGACCATTCATGCGAGGGAATCTGTATCGATTCAGGTGGTGGACACACTGCCACCCGCAATTGACTCGAGGATATCTCCATTCCGCACGGCAGAATTCCCAGTCCGACGAATGATGGGGAATTCCTACACAGAACGTCGGCCTCTAAATCAGTCCGCGATGGCGATGGATAGCATAAGGTCCTCTCGGCGTTGGCAGTATCTTCGGAAACCACTTGGGCCCCCGGGGAAGTCATCAGAAAAGACCTGCCACCATGACCCATTGTAAATAGCGAACGAGTTTTCTGGAGAGAGCGAAAGCGAAGCGGTGGAATTATACGAGTAAAGGAAGGCAATGAGAAGAGTATAAACGATAGTAACAGCAGTAGTAGCAATAGTGACTGACAACTGAGATCCTCTTGAGAGAGAGAGATAGAGAGATGTATATATATATATATATATATGTATGTATATAGTAGTATGATGTATAAGTATGTATGTATGTATTAACAGAGCTAAATAAAGTACCCGTTTTAAGCACAGGTGGGCTGAGAGGGGTCTGTGCCTAAGAGCTAGTGGAGAAAGGAGTGAAGGGGGGGGGATAGAGAAACAGGAAGGGCGTGAGGAGGCATAATATATGTTAGAGAAGATACTGAGAGTGACAGGCATACCAAAACAAGCCTGCCACTGCACGACGCCTCTTAAGGAGCCCGACAGCTGAAGAAGTCGTTCGGGGGTAATTGGAAGGAAGACAAGATCCAGGGCATTCGTGGCGGCAAGATCCAGGATGCTGGGACCGGAGGAAGATGCGACTCGGCGAACAAGGCTGATTTACAGAGGGACGCACAAATCCAGGCCCTGGCTATCCTCCCGTCGTCCGACATTTCCCCTAGCAGCCAGATAGACGCGGCATGGCAGCAGCTTAATTAGCGCGTGAAGGTCAAGATAAAAGCGACATCTCCAGGCGTGAAGCAGCCAATGCCGATCCAACTAGAATCGACAATGCCCGACTAGGCGAATGCTTAGTGGTGGAAAGGTGACGGGGGTGAGGGAGAAGGGAAGGGGAGATAGTGGTTGAAGGAAGGAGAAGAGGAGGGGGGAAGGTGAATGTTTGTGGAAGGGAGGGAGGGAAAAAGGGAGGATTGGTGGCCCAGTGGGTATGTCAAAGAAAGAAAAAGGGAAATTGGAAAGAAAAAAAAAAGAAAAGAAAAGAAAAGAGAGAAAGGGTGAAAAAAACAGGTCGTTTTAGGTCTAACATGTCAAGAGTAAACCGTAAAAGGGAAAGACAGCTGCAGTCTGCATAAGGTAGGGAGAGAGAGACTAGAAGGAGGGGGAAACACTAAACGGGAAACAGCCTCCAAATAGAAAAAGACAAGCAAGAGAGAGAATGCGTAGAGACTCTACTAGAGAGAGAGAGAGAGAGAGAAAGACAACAAAAAAAAAAAAAGAAAGAGGGGGCAGCATAGAAGAGGTTTAGTGCGGTCCCGACAGTCTGGTAAACTACCCGATGTTGGCGCAGCAAAAGTGCAAGTCTCCGTGGTTCATGGCCGAGCGCTAGTACAGGCTAATCAGCGAATCAGAGAAAGCCGTTGTGTTGTTCTTGCATTGATACCTAGGCCTTTTCTGTAAGTCGTCAAGCTTCATCGTCCGCAAAAACAGGTGCTTTGTTTTGTTTGGTCAATCAATTATTAATAATCGGATTTTTTGTTCGGCCTCGCTTGAAGACCCGCAAATGTAACGCAGCTTTAAGCGAGGTCTTAATTATTTAACGATAGCGATTACATATGGAGAGAGTCGATGAAACTAGTATGTATCTATCCATGATTTTTCTCCCCGGTACGTATAAATGGATATATTCTAGTGATGCTAGTAGGCTGATCATGATGTATCTCTCTCGTCTCCACCCCCTGCGCAACTCTTTTGTGCTCTTCATTCAAATCAACTATGTCTCAGAGTCACTGATGAAGCTAGTGCTGGCGGGTTAGTTGTCATCACGGCCACCAGTGTCATCGTTGATCGGGACTTGGGAATGGCGCTGGTTCGGGCGGCCACGGCCCTGTTCCATAGCCACGGTGGGCGGGTTAGTTGCGGCGGGGTGGAGCGGGTTGTGGCACGCGGGAAACGGCTCCGGCATCCCCGAAACGGCACGAGGGTTTCCTCGCCAGGTACACGGCGTGAAGTGAATCGGAGGGTCATTGACAATTGTATGGTGACGTGCGATCTGGCGTTGCCCAGTATGAGGGCGCATGGGTGATCGTGAGCAGCACGATGTATGGCATCCCCACAAAAAGAGCGGACGAATAGGATTCGAGGAAGGAGATCCTTGGGGACTACCCAATCAGTACCGCGGCAAGGACCAAAAAAGTTATTAATCTTCGGAGCTACTACTCTCAAGTATCAAGTATAAAACGAAGATAGCACAGACAAAGATCAATAACCTGCATTTTTAGCACCATGTCAGTAGTATGAATGAGTGATAGATAGGCTTGCACGGTGCACCAAACTAGACACTAACTAGAAGAGATATTCCTCGCGCGCGGGTCCAGGCCATGGCCTGTGGAATAGCCATCAGTATAGCTTCCTTCTCTCTCATCATGAATCTTCCACGTGGCAGCTGGTTGGAGAATAGATGCAGGCAACACATACATAGTAATAACACCTTCCAACTCATCAGGCTACGGACAAGATGAGCAAAATCCTTGTCACCGAAATCGAGATGAGTCTAGAACATCATATTGCTTTCTTTCTTTCTCTTCATTTTTCATTTTTCACCGTTTTCTGGTCCTATCAGAGAATCAAGCAGGAGCCACCACTGCCAGCTGTAGCACTGTGGCTGGATATTTGTAGTCACTAGCCACATGGAGCCAGACCGAATAGGTTAGGGCTCACAACCGCCAACGTGACCCAGGGCGCATGTGAGACCACCGACCTTAAGGCGGGGCTAAACATGAGAGATCGGAGATATCTAACAGCTAGTGCGTTAATCATCTAAACGCGACAGCCAACCATTCCAGAGGAAACCCCAGGAATTTCAATTAAGACTGCATGACAGCCGCTTACGCCGTTTAACTCTCCTCACGCGCGATATCCTGACCAACGACCACCAGTCATTTCAGCCACCCTACGAGCAACCTCAAGCTTCTATCAACTACAAAACGCAACAAATCTAAGTTGGGCTCGATCTGCCTTACCATGTCAGTTTCCCATGATACCTCTGGAACCCGGCTAATGGTTCTGTTGCAGCAACGAACACATCGGTCACGAACCAGCAGACGACGGTCAGAGACCCTAGTACATTAAGGTGGTCCAGCAAATGGCCTAGTGACATCACAATGCACTCCATAAGGCATGCGCAAAGAACCGGGACCACGA
Organism: Elaphomyces granulatus; assembly: GCA_002240705.1. Classification (NCBI taxonomy): domain Eukaryota; kingdom Fungi; phylum Ascomycota; class Eurotiomycetes; order Eurotiales; family Elaphomycetaceae; genus Elaphomyces; species Elaphomyces granulatus. The sequence goes on along the minus strand of NPHW01005810.1, from coordinate 1,590 downwards.
GCCTGAATTCGAGAAAAACCTTCGTTTGCTCTCGTACAGCCCAACCAGTGTCATCGCGCCGCCACTCCCCACCGAGGAAATGCATTACCGGTTAACGGTATGATCTGTGGCAAACAACGTCAGCGGCCCTTCGAGCAGGCTGTGCTCGGCCATAACCGGCATACAAGACTTCCAATACAGAGATTGAGGCTCACTAGAGAGCAGATCATAGACGCCAAACCACGTTGCATTATGTTAGCCGAGGCTGTGCATTATTCCTAAGTGAAATGAGGCTTGCCCAGGAACTACGAATAGCGCCTCCAAAGAAAGGAAATGTCCGTCATCTAATCGCTGTCTTGAGAAGGCCCCACAGTTCATGATGAGTCTAAATTACTAGTGGCTACTTTGCCCTGGAGCAAAGATAGAAGGGGAAGGAAAAGAAAGAAAGAAAATTTTTTCTTTGCATTCCTTTATCCAATGGGTCATTATCGGTTTGGCAAAAAGGGTCTTGTTAGCTAAAAATAGCAGGTAAGGCAGACTAGGCGATGTGACTCATTTGCGGCGACGAATCCAATGCCCGTTCTGATAATTCCTAGGCTCCAAAAACACCATGAATCCATCTGGCAAAAGGCATACCAGAATCGATGATATCACCCAGCCCTTTTATGGCAAACGCGGCAATTCAGATATACATAAAAGCCTCAAGAGGACTGATCCCAGTCGCATTCTTCTCAGCGAGTACTCTATGGTAAATAATCAGAAGATAACAAAGAAGGCCTTTAGACGCTTCTGTGTATACAGAACTCGAGTCGAGATCAGGGGTTCCAAATGTCATTAATAATTCTTTGGACGACATTTCCTGAGGAATTGTTTGGTGTGCGCTGTCGTTGCAATCTCAAGTGCATTTAAGCCATATGAGATTCGCTTTCGCTGCCTAGAGAGTGGGGGCGATGCACGGATTTGCTGTTGGTAGCCCCCGGAGAATCGATAAAGCGAGAACGGTGAGCTGGCAAGAAGCGGCGTTCCCTCTTCTATTACCCTATGACATTGGTATTGTGAAGTTGTAAAAGCTGGTTAAACAATGAATCGCTCCTTGGACAAGGAAGCTCCTACTGCGGAAACAATAAGTATCTCGATAGGGAAGATAAGTGAGATACTGCCATGCGGCAAACTTACAAGTATATCCTCGACTTCATTGACTCCAATCATTATCCAATCATTAGCCCCCAGCGAGCAGGCTGGGTGCCTGCTCTCGTCAAGCAGGTAGGAGTCGGAAGGACTAGGAGCTCTTACCTTCTCGT
>NPHW01005792.1:0-17265 GCA_002240705.1 Elaphomyces granulatus | reverse complement strand
AACTGCCAGAGAAGAGGGGACCTCCGTAACCCGTAGAGCGCTTTTTGCAGGCGACAAATCTTTCCTCGCTCTTCAAATCCTGGGGGCATCTTCATGAAGACTAGCTCATCGAGATCGCAATTAACGAACGCGTTGACCACATCTAATTGCTTGAGCTCTAGGTCGAATTTGGCGGCAATCGCTAACAAAGTCCTAAGTGTGTTACCGACCAATGTCGTAGCTCGTGTTGGCAGATCCCCGAGCTTCTTCTGTTGATTCCCACAAGCAACTATTCTGGCTTTACATTTTACCAGAAAACCGTGTTTGTCTGTTTTATATATAAATAACCACATGCTTGATAGGACTTGATGGCCTTTTGCTTGCTTCCGCTCTATTACCTGCCAGGAACGTCTTTGGGCATGATCCTGCAGATGTTGTTTCTGAGCTTCTTTAAAGGCCTCCTTCAGTGGGTGATTCTCTAGCTCACGGTAACTCCCTGGCGGCGGTGGAAGGTCACGTATTGTCATCAGCTCGATTTGGCGGCTTTAATTTCTCACCGTCCTCTATTCTATTCCAAGTGCTGCCTGGGTTGGAAGGCCGGTGGTCCTGATTCAGGTGGCCGCATAGCAGGCAAGATATGAAGGAGGGTTAAAATCTCAGAGCGCAATGAACTGATTAGGCATATGTTTTGTTACCTTGCAAAATATCTCCCGGGAATTGAATGCAAAGTCAGTCACTTAGAGCCAGCAGGCATCGACCATACATTAACTATCCAATATTAGCTGCTATTTCGATAATGCGGGCTCGAATGATACATGCCTGTAGGCAGGTTATACAACAACACCCTTGTTGACTGCCCGTAGAATAACTGATATGTACTAAGTCAATAAATCAAAGCATTAGGTATGTATGTACTATGAGATCTGATATGTATTGGTAATAATAACAAGGAACAGAAATATATGTATCATATGATCATATGTATGTACATACTAACTAAAAACTATTACTATTATACTCTACTAAACTATAGTAGTTAAATGACTCTCCATGCCAAAAACCCGTCATATGCATGAAAACACTGTCGATCATTCCAATTTTAAGGATCTTTCCCCCTCCAGCTGACCTGCCTACCTATGCATTAGGTATGATAGTAGGTAGGCATGATCATGACACGACCGACTTCTTGATCAATCTAGTTCAACTGCCGTCAATATTATACGTACACAGATTTAATATTAGAGTAATTATTATATGGGTTATTATGATATCATCATATCATATTATAAGAAATCAACCAGATACTAACCTACATCCTATCTATCATATTTCATCCTGCCGAATACATTAAACGAATAATGACCATGATGACAACTTCTTATAGAATCTTCAACTTCTGCATTTTCTGCTCCCTCTTCTCTTCTTTCAGCTTCCTCCACCTCACTGCACTGGCAGCTGCGGAGATTGAATCTGAAACCGTCAATTACAATCCGAATCCATTCTTACTCACCTCACCCCATGATCCCACTTCCATCCTAACCAGGAGCAATGGAGAAAGTGAAACCGAAAACGGTATTACTATCAACTATGCCACGGTCGAGGGGTACTTCTTGCAAGATCTGGCTTCGACAGACTCGTCGAGTCTTGATTACGTCAGTATATTGGTCTTTCTTTCTTTCTTTTTTTTTTTCATTCTCATTTGTTATATTTGTTAAATAACTATATTGGTTGAGTGACGTTGGGTTGGGTTTAGTAAATTTGATTCCCAATTAGTATTGCACATTCATGTCCGGACTGACATAAAATCAAATAACAGACGGCGCATAACTTTGGTTTAATTAACCAGTCATACTCCAATACTGATGATTCCTCTGCGGCTACTCCCTGGGAACGATTCTACAAGGAAGTCGTGGTCCGTCTCAACCAAGACTCGCCCGCAAAAATCCAATACAAGGTTCTCTTCCTTGGCCGGCACGGGGAAGGATGGCACAATGCTGCAGAGAGCTTCTATGGGACGCCAGCATGGAATGTAAGCTGCTTTTGCGTCTCTTTCTGTCTCCCTTGGTATTCTTTTCCTCTAGCCTGTTTGGGGTTCATTCTACGTACTACATACCCCAAACTGGCAAAGGGGCAAGTGCTTCCATATGTAATGTTTACAATATGATCCTGCAATTGCTTGACTTGCATGAAATCAGCTGCCACAAGGGACTAACGATAGGTCTGTCTGGACTTATGACCATTGGCGTCTATAGTGTTACTGGGCTGAGTTGAATGGCAACGAGACCGCGTCATGGGCGGATGCGCGACTCACCTCATTAGGGATTACGCAGGCACAGACGGCCCACACCTTTTGGCAGTCCGAACTGACCGCGCAGAACATCCACCCACCAGACAGTTACTTCGTGAGCCCGCTGTTCCGCGCGCTGATGACAGCCAAAATCACCTTTGACGGCTTGCGCTTCCCCCCAGGCGCGGCGCCATTTCAGCCCCTCATTTTGGAGGTGTTCCGGGAAACAATCAGTATCCACACATGTGACCGGCGGAGCAGTCGTACCGAAATTCACGATGCCTTCCCAAGCTGGCAGATTGAATCCAGTTTCACCGAGTGCGACGAGCTGTGGAATGGGGTGACCGCAGAGACTGGGGCCGCAGAGGAGGTCAGGGCTAAGAGAGCGCTGGACAGGGTCTTCGCATCGCGGCGAGACAGAGGACTGTTTATCTCCATCACCAGTCACTCCGGAGAAATCGCAGCTCTGCTCCAGGTCTTGGGTCATCGGCCCTTTGACCTGAACACAGGTGCTGTCATCCCGGTTCTTGTGAAGGCTGAGACTATTTCTGTCGAGCCCACCGAAACAACTGCTCCGCAGTGGACAACAAGTGCGCATTGTATATCGCCACCAGTGACTTCAGTCTCGACCGGTTGTCTATGTGCATCGTCGGCAGCCCCGGTGACCACTCCTCTTGTTGCACCGAATATGTGTTCATAGCCTCTCTTTCCACTATATATATATAGTATGCGCCAGGTATGCGGCAGGTGACCTCTTAAGGTCAATGGTCAGTAGACACCAGACGGGTTTGTAGCATGGTTCGTCTCAGGTATTATGATTATCTTCATCCCATCCCAGAGTAGAGATGTAAAGTATGCAGACGGGAGATGATACTATACCTTAAGAGATCATTATTAGTAATTTCTGATGCATCATAATTAAAGAGAGTAGTCGATGGTGTGAATCCAATTTTCAGAAAATGGAAATCATGATGCCTCATCACGCTTAGATAAGCACGATTTTTCGATACAGAGGCTTAACACGCACACAGTACGAGTGGCTTTGGAAATGATGGGTTAACAGTCTTTAAATAACGATGCCCCACGGTCAGATACCACTAATGAGTATAGACCCGAACAACAAATTGCGCGAACCAGTATGCAAGAAAAAGACTTTGCCGTTTAACCTCCCAGAGAAAATCGACGGTACAAAAGCGCACCCCGTGCAGATATGTAATACTAGATTGGCATCGAATGTCGAAGTCGTGGTCCCTTAGCATATTAAAAAAAGGTATTGTGGGAGTTAATATCTGAATAGAGTGCAGTCTGTGCAATATTAACAAAGAAGTGGCAACAACGCGCCATACTCGATAAGCATAGCGGATCCAAAAAAAAAAATCGCCAAGGTGTGATAAAGAAGTAACAAGGTAGAGGACATGAGAACCTGAAAGTGCCTGGACAAAAATGGCCAGGTAAGTTGCCGGTAGGTCCAATAGAGAGGGGAAGAGGTGGCAAATTGTATCAGCCCTCTATCAAACGGGATATCATATCAATGCAGGGGAATCTTATGCTCAAGCATCTGCCTAATTGCGACCAAAACCCGGTAAACATAATGAAGAAAATAAGTGAAAATTTAAGGCCTGACAACCGCAAAAGAAGAACAGAAAAAAAGGGGTATACAGAAAAGAGAAGTCCAAAAAATTAGCATTAGCGATATTACCCTTTAAATATTAAAAAAAAGAAAAAAAAAAGAAACTGGTAGGGGTATAATTGTAACTAGAAATCAAGTCCCACGTAAAGCCCAAGGAGGATAATGCGAAATACGCAGTTTATCGACGTAAGCTAAGAAAAGGAAATCAAGTTTCTCGCTCACGTTCCCATAAAACGCCCGTTTTCTTGGAGGCTGAATCACGATCAACCCCTATGTGCGTTCCAGTTCTAATAACTAGACCATCCTCCCAGTGGACTTCCCGATTGACCTTGTTGCGGCTGACCGGGTTGTTGCATGGGTCCTCCGGCTTGAGAGGGCCACCCGGGAAGTCCAGTTCCGGCACCCATGCTCATGGTGATTCCAGGCTGTTGATTGGGCGCAGCAAGATAGGCTTGGCTGGAACCTTGTGTCGAAGGATACATTGGCCGGGCACCGACCATGTTTGGGTACGGGGAAGCGGTTGCCCCTTGGTATCCGAGAGATGTCATCGTCGACTGCTGTGGGGCCTGCGGGTGTATTTGTAGAGATTGCGAAATCGATTGCGGTTGACGGGTTTGATTATGGGGTGACGGTGACAGTGGTGGTGGTTGTTGTTGCTGCTGTTGAGAGTGGTGCGGAAGAGGGGACGGGGTTTGCTGGGGGGGATGATGCATTGACGACGGATATTGAGGTATTCCCATGTGCGGTGCCGCCGACAGGGCGGATGGCTGTGGCTGAGGGGGAGGTTGGCCCCACAGTTGCTGGGACTGAGAGAAACTGAACTGAGGTGTTTGCGTGGTGGACGGCAGAGAAGGATTGGAGGTTCGCTGGTGAAGGAGGTCCGCTCGGATGTTTTGGGGAAGTCGGATTGGCGACTGCGCAATGGGAGGTTGTTGGTGTGATTGTTGAGGATAGCTTCCTGGAGCGGTCATCATCGACGACGACTGCTGACTGATCACCGTCTGCGGTTGGGTCGCGTTGATCATTCCCGGCGCCGGGGCTAACTGAGGGGAGTGGAGGGGCTGCGACACCGCGGGGTTGGAGTCGACGGATTGCGGTGGCGGTGCTGATACTGGAATGTCGCGCTGTTTGGCATAGAAGTCATCGAGTCCCTTGAATCTATAAGCACGTTGGGTGTTCAGAATCTTATTAAAGTCGGCGGTGTGGGATGCTTGATTGAGAATTTCAGCGGTGGTACTCGGTTGCGTCCGGTCTTGGTAGGGTTGGCCGGCAGGATCCTGCCGGGGCCGCGGAACACTGCTATATTCTCGTAGCCGTGGATCATCGGTGGTTGGCGCGAGGTGAATCATCGGGAGCGGTGCCAAGGATGATGTCGTCGGAGCTCCCGCCAGGCCCGGTGGAAGAGCCTGTTGCACTGTCTCAACTGTGGTGCTGTAAACCACATCCCCATGATTTAGAGCAGGTAATAGGCCAGTATTATTGGCGGCTTCAGCCGCCGCAGCATCTCTCGCTTTGGCAGCACCTGGCCGCTTCTCACCTGCGAGATCATCTTCAGTGAATCCTTGCTTTCTCGCCTTGCTTTCCCAGTAGTCATCCCGCACGCGTCGCCCGTTCTCGATCACCCTGCTCCCAAATTGCCGAAACATCGATTTTGCGGTGACGATGGCAATCTGGCGAGACCGGTAGGAATACGGCAGGACTTCTTGTTGGATGAGATCTTCCTTTTCCACTTGCGTCGCAATAATTTTGAAGAGCGATCGGTTCTTGTTGAACAGCAAGTAGGAGTCACGATATCCCAAGACGCGAGCGCACTCGGTGGCTAGCATGAAGAGCTTCTCGCCCCTTTTAGGAACGCGAAAGGTTCGGCACTTGTACACCCGGCCATCCTGGGGGTAGCCTAGAGCATCCACTTTCTTCTCCCCGGCCTCATCAAATTCTTTAGGGATGTATTCATCACCCTCTTCGCCTAGCTGATCCGTCGTATGGTCTCTTACTGTGGGGAGGGCCTTGATCAGGGCTTTCGCCGGGGCCTTGGAAGGAGGCGATGCCTGGCGCGGTGAAAAATCATTTCGTGGGGGTAGCGTTTGTGACGGTATCCGAGGCGTGTGCGTCTGCGCAGTTTGTTGTGAGGCGACTAGTGGGTTTGTCGTGGTGTTAGGACGTGATACTTTTGGAGGCCGCCCTCGTTTGCGACGGTTCTGTTCATCTATAGATCATCTCCGATGTCAGTTTTCCTGTTTCAGCCAAGGCCATCGTTCTTTTTTCCGTTTCCCTTTTTGTTTTTTGCTCCCTGCGTACGAACGAAAAGGACGTACCATCATCGTGTTCCACTGGTACTTCGACGTACAGATCTGGAGAGCGACTACGCTTGACGCCGCGCGGACTGGCTCCGGGGGCGGAAACGGGGGGTGGTGGGAGTGAAGCTAATAAAAGTACATCGGTCAACATCGATGAATCGTAACCCGTATGAGTGCGCGACGGCGGGACTGGGAGATAATCCATGCTGAGAGGCTTCCCTCCTGCGCATGGGCAGTTGGAGACGGGAGAAGTGTGCGCTCTCTCATGATCATCACGGCGCATTTGACGAGGCCCATTCGTAAGGAGCGGCGGGGAGAGGAGGAAGGATGAGACAGAGCAAATATACAAAAAGAGAAGAACAAAAAGTAATCGAGAAACGAATGCGCAAGGAAAGAATTGAGAAAGGAGATGAAGAAAAGGGCAAAACAAAACACAATCAATCAAACGGGATGGTCCTACCTGCTGTATTCAGTGCGGCAGGATTAATGGTTCCTGAACCATCCACGAGCTCTCCCCCCATGCCATTCATCGGCGTCGAGACAGAGTGGGAAGAGGTGCCATACATGGCGGGCCGAGGATCGTCGGAGGATGAGGCCGTGAGAGGCCGGTTCGCGCGTCAACGGCCGCAAGGTTCTGTCAGACGCTGGGCACGGGCAACCTTGGAGGGTGGACTTCTTGGTGGGTGCTGGAGGCGCTGTTGGACCGAAAGTGGTGTTGGTGAAGGTGGTGGTGTGCTGCAACGATGCAAGCAATCGGGGAGATAGATGGTTTGCGCAAACGTCGCATGCAGCTTAGGGGGGGGGTGCTGAACGGCGGCGATCTGGCGCAAGTGCAAATCAGGGAAGCTTGGAGGGGAAAAAAGAGGGGGCGCCACCGAGGCTGGTGAATTTTTTTTTTTTTTTCCTTTCCCCTTCTGGAGTTGTATGATTCTCTTTTATGGATTCTATCGGGGAGGATGATAATGTTGACAACGATTATTTTCCTTATCTCCGTTTCATTCCCTGTTCGTTGATATTTTAATCGTTCTTCTCCCTATTGATTTTCTTTTCTTTTCTTTTTTTATGTATTCACCTTCGGTTCGTGGCGGTTGCGGTGGTCAGGGTTCCCCGCTTGTTCTTGAGAGAGGGTTCGTCAGCGCGGTTGCAGCCGCGGAAGATGGTCAAATAGGAAAGAAAAGGGAGGGATGAGAACAAGAGCGGGAATGGAAATGACGGATGTACGGAGACGGACCGTACAAGTCTCAAACGGAGGTTTTTTTTGGTGGGGGGTGGGAAAGCAGAGTAAGAAAAGGAGGGGAAATAAGGGAAACTGGGGTTCGAGAACAAGTTAATTAGGTTTGGTCAAAAAAGAGAGAAAAGGCTATGATTGATCATTTGAGGGATCGAGTGATAAGACCAGACCGGACCGAGACAGAACAAGGACAAGACAACAAAAACAAAAACAAAAAATTAATAACCGATCGGATGAAGGTCAAATTCGTACAGTACGGGAGACGGAAAGAGTCATGGGTGCAGAAAAGGCAGCGCCCGTTCCGAAGTTGATCCAGATCCAGGGCTGCGTGATGGTGGATGCGTCTGCTGCGGATGGACGGGGTGGAGCTTGTGGAAGAGCTTCTGACTTTTTGGATGGAGGATGGGAAAGGCTGAACGCCACCAACTATGCAATTGGGCGGGATACAGAGTTGGACGACGCGGTGCATGAAAAGGGCCACCACCGCAAATAGAAGCAGTAGCAGAAGTAACAACAGAATGTGGAAAGAAAGAAGAGGGAGGAGAAGCAGGAGCAGTAAGCCGCAAAAGGCAAGGGAGAAGGTAGGTATATACGGAATAATAGGCGTACGTGTTTGACCGGAGAAAAAGAGAACGGAAGAGAAGGGAACTAGTTAGGCGTCAAAACGAGTACTAGTAGTTACTAAGGCGCCGTTCCCGTGAGCTCTTCGAGAGGGTCAAAACGTCTTGGCAATAAGCCAGAGGGGAATGGAATGACGTTTCGATAGCCTGAGGTGTCGATCAACCAGTTCCGTGGTTCGGTTTTCTCTGGTCGGCTTGGTGTTGCGTATCCTGTGGATCAGTGTGTGGATCACCCTAGTGTGATATGATATTTTATTTTTATGGAAGTTTTCTTTTCTTTTTCTTGTTTGATTCCTCGTATATTTTTTGTTTTCCTTTTTCCTCTACTGGGGTAATAATAAAATGTTTGTTCGGTTTTGGCGTTAGCGTTTTTTTTTCAGGCTGGTATGATTTCTGTTTTGGGGAGACGTCGTTTTCCCCGTTTTCCTCTTTCGGTTGGTAAAGGACCAGGCTCGGGAGGCGCGGTGGTTCCGCGGTAGCGGGTAATACTGGCGACCAGTCGAGAGCTGGTACTAATAACCGGCGGATGAGCGGTGGACAACCAGCAGAACGTTGCAGAGCTACCTACCCTTCGTATGGAGAAGAATTCCAGGAGAGAAACTTGTCCGGGTTGGTTGACAGTCAAAACAGGATGCGTCTTGAATCGGTCGCTTTTTCCGTTGCTTTTTTCTGGCGGCTTTCTGTCCCTTCTATTCCCCTCCGTTTGGTTGTTCCGCGGTACTCTGACCCGGGATGAGTGGGGGACGGGGATGCAGCGCGAAGAAGAGGCCGGTGGTGAACCACGGGAGGACACTGGTTGGCTCCGCCCGGAGCTTGTCACAGATCGCACGTAGGTGATGGATGGTCTGCAGCTGGGTCAACTGGGGCGAGAAGATTGGGGACGGAGGGGAAGAGGAAGGGGAAGAGGGGGAAGAGAAAAGGAATCTTGTGAGCGGAAGAACGTTTCTCAAGGAGATCAGACGCGTGATGCCGAATAGGCTTTTGCCTCGATCTTCTCGATGAATAATGTACTGTACAGGAAGAGAAGACAATAATAAGGTTTGCGGTATATGTACAGAAACAAGATATTCTGAGGTTGTTATATGAAAGTAGTATTATGATACATGTATGTGTTTTCTGTTTGTACAATACCATGTATGTATGTATGTAACAATCAAAAATGCCCTATCATATGCATGGATTGAAAGACTGATTTTGGGGCTCAAGGGACGGCTCTGTTTTGGGGAAAGGTCGTTCCAGTCGGATCTGATGACGATAATGGCAATAATAAGCCCTAATATACCGGGGCAATAATAATGATTGTCATATAATTCTACGGACAATCCATCACGCGAGAAACCAGTGCTTTCTTCGAAGAAAAGGAAACATTATCGGGTTGATGTCGGGTGTCGGCCCGTCGGCCTTGGAAGACAAAACGAGGTCCTAGAAATGTAGTTACCTAGTAGTATGTGGTGCTACGAGTACATGCTATACTGAGACAAATCCTCGTAAAGGGATTCATAACATGACAAATATTGACAGGCTTAAAGGTCTGATACATAACTACCTACTCAATATCAAGATTCACTAGTAACCAGGTTAATTTAGTGCCCCCGGTTCATCCGCCGGACCCTGATTTATTTTATATTACTTTTTGGTTTGTCAGATTTTATGTAAGTGGATACTGACATACATATTCTATACATAAGCCTCCCGAATATAAAGACTCTTATTTCATTATTATATTGCATGATGTCTGCCCACCAGGCTGTAGTACATATAATCAGTTATAACAAAGATCCTCTTCTTAGGGTCGCGATATTAAATATGTATCATAGGTACTGTACATTCCCAGGTACAATTGCCTATTCTAATTGATGCAGGAAACATGCATGGCCACGGAGATTTGATTATTATTAGACCCTGTATGTAGGCTGTAGTAATACTCCGTTGAATGTATGTACATACGGTACATAAGCATGACCGCGTATACAGGATCTCTCACTCAATTCAATTCCCCGATCATCCCCGATAATAAATCATTAATAAAATAACGGTTAAATTTATCGTCTTTCCTACATATCAAGAGGAACTTGAGTAACCAACCTAGTCGACCAATCAAAGCACAAATAAAAAGACTCTCTACCCTGTTCCATTCAAAGTTGCATTTCGAAAGCTTATTATTGACCACGTCCTGGACGTTTGACGTATATACAGAACCTCGTCCTCTATGTAGGGTCTTAAAGCTATCGGGACCCACTACATACGTGGAGATCACGAGATGTCCCCCGCCTCGGCGCCTCCATAAACGCCACTATCTGCGGCAACCAACCACGGCGAAGGGTCAGTTGTTCGCGGCTCCATTATTTTATTATTCATCACGATACCGACTGGTATTGAGTACGGGAGGCTGTACGTATCAGGATGTTCTCCGTGTGATATAGATATCCTAAAGGAATTTGGTTAGACATGTGAATTTATTATACTGCACTGTCGTCGTAAGCTTCATACCACTGCTACCTAGGTATCCTACATCAATTGGCCTTGGCATCAGGATTTCAATTGTATCACCAGATATCTACTATAATAGTTATGGTGTGTTGTCTGTCACCTTGTCTGATCTACTGTCCTCTCTTTTCTAGTACACAGTCCGTACACAGCATACGGAGACATATTAATCCCATCACTGATCAGAAAACGTGATAGTTCCCTCAGTCTTCAGACCTCAAGGTTTAGATCAGCTTGTTTCGTTACGGTAGTGGTAAAGACCCTCTGCACGCTAGGACCTATCCATGGATGTCTCAGCTTGACCTGGACCAATCATGGACCAATAATAATCCAAGATGCGTGATGTATCATTACTATCGACCTGTACTGTACAGGTTTTTACTTCGTTTTTTATTTTTATACCTTTCACTGATCAATTCACTGATCTCACATCAACACTGGACAATTGAATTATGATAAGGTGCTGATCATATCCCTTGTGTCAGCGCGGTGGCTGATTTGAGGATCCGAGTGTGTTCTGCGAGGAACATCCCTCCCCCATCCTTCCATTCCCCCGTCCTTCCATCCATGCAGATCCTATTGATCCTCCCGCGATCGCGGTCACCGTTTTTACCGCGACGAACTAACGCACCAGCCTGCTTGCTTTTCCGAACCTTTTCTCAACCTCACTCCAGCTTCCACCCTCTCTTCGCTCTGAACGGGTCGGTGTCCGGTCCGATCGAACGCAGAGGCCGGGAGGTCTTTGCCTTCTAGTCGGGATCTTATCATATCTACTATGATATCCTTTTTTTTTGCTTTATGGAGTCTCGGCGCAGATGACCTTACTTAACAGAATAGAGTTTGGCACCGTCGATACTGGGGTAATCACATGAGCGGCAGCCAGATGTTGATCTGCGATTCAGGGCTTGATATCCCCATAAGGTGAACATCCAAACGATAATAATACAGTACGGAGCTCCGTACATTTGTAATAGCACCCAAGCCTTGAACCAGATTCCTCTGTACGGTAACCCTTTCCAGAGTCTCTCTTGCAGCGCCATGCAGACAGTTTGCAGGTAACTTACATTGTATCATCGATACTCACCCTATTTTCTTTTTGACTGGTCGAGTCCATGCGTCGTAGATCGCTCAGCGGACCGGTCCGCCAGGACCCTCAGTTGGTTGTTGGAGCTGGAAGCTGGAAGCTGGAAGATATTGAACTGTACAGCACCAGCCCTCTGCAGGTGGAGAGAACGAGAAGGATAGAGAAAAAGAACAAGAGAGAAAGAGAGAGAAAGAAAGAAAGGAAGAGAGAGTAAGCAAGTCCATGAGAGAGAATGAGAGAGGACACCAATGGGGAGGAGAAAGACTGCGCAGGCACACCGCATGCAGACCAACCTGACGGTCATCCTCGTGATTCACGATGGACGACTTAGAGCAGCCGGATGCAGTGGGATGTTGAAGAGAGATAGATTGGACCCCATGCCGCTTTGGCCTTTCCTCCCTCCAACACCTCTCCTTTTAGGCTTTTCCCCCTTCTCCTTAATGTCATGTCGCCGCCGTTTTTTGCCTACTGAACTTTGTTCTTCCCAAGCAGCCTACGCCTCAGGGAAGCTTGGACCAGTCTGTTGATGCTCCATCGCCAAAAGGCGTTCGGCTGATGCGCGCCCGCAGGTCAGCGCCAGACCAGGCTGTGCAACTTCCAGCGAACGCCCGTACGACCCCAAGATCAAGCGCCCGTGCGGAGAGGGTGGTCTAGACGGATAACAGAGGGAAATACCATTGGTACGGTATCTCTATCCTCCCAACGACATCCTCCGTGCATGCCTACTACATAATATATACGATATAGTATGAAGGTATGTATGTACGTATAGATATCCGATATACCTAAGTCGATATGGCGTGTCGGGATGGCAGCAGTCTACCGCTGGATGCATCTCATGGGTCTCCGCGGGACGCGATCGCGATGCATGGTAACCATGTCCATGCGTGAGCCATAGAGGGTCGTTCTACCTGGTTAGAAACCCCCCGCTTTTCAGTGCATCCTCGGAAGCAAGCGGTGCGTAGTGTTGAGGGTGTTATTGGGTGAAGGGAGCGAAACGACCTTTCTAGATGGCCTCAGAGCCCAGTTCACCCGAACTTCTTGATTGGGCCGGCCCTAGGACGGAAAGTGAATGTCATTTCTTCCAGCAAGATGGCAGAAGGAGATAATGCAGCCGAGCTGTCATGAATGTGATGAGCCCTGGACCCCTGGCAGCAGCAACATGCAGCCAGCAGCTTTGGCCCAGATCATCCGTGATGATCGTCCACCAGTCCACTAGATGAGTCGGGAAGATAACTCGGTCTCTGATCGGGTACCTCCTGATAATGTCTCCAAACTCTGGGAAAGGACGCCTTCCCGTCAGAAGCAAGCTTCTCACCCTTACTCTTCAACAGAAAACCCAGTGCACCATCCTTGCAACTTCCAAGGAGGCGTCGACCGACGTGACCGAGCATGGTCTTGTTAGTGGGCCTATTGGGGGTGGCCGATGGACGTATTAGCAGCCAGCATTGGAGATGAAAGATGAGATCGGCAAATCGCTCAGTCAATGCTTCAACTGTTTGCAGATTGCTCATGGAGTGCACCTACACGGCTGGAAGCCGATGATGATTTTCACCAAGGGTCTACCCGGCTGCTTCAGAACTCAGGGACGGTACCGATCCAGCGTTTGCGATAAACCGCCTCTCGAAGACTGCCTTGCTACGACTATCGATGGCGCCTTGAGGCTCAAAAAGGGGAAGGAGACAAAACAAGGCAGAATGACCATTCTGTGCTAATGACCTGTGACGCGTGACCTGATGACTCTATGTTTTATCGACCCAGTCTCATCGATCCAAGCCGGAAGAACGCCTATAATTTACGCATCATTCCAGCAAGCCAATAGGGTCACTGTCGACTGTCATGTGGATTTCTGCCTATCTTGCAGCAATTACCCAAGGCGACCATCTCGATGGATGATGTAAGACTGCAGTTCCAGTTTAATTACGAAGGGGAATGGTGTCTGGTCCAGATGATTTGATGGTGGCACACTGCCGTCGTGTGTCAGTCACTGGAATATATAGATCTGCAGGTTCATCCAAGAGATCTCGCCTTTTCGAAGCCAAACAAAGTCGTTCGTGATTATGTTTACCGAGTGGTTGCTTTATCAGTCCTCAGAACCTGTTAAGTTGGTAGATATATCTTACGTCTGTTATTGTACATAGATACAGACAGACATGCCTAATACATAGTCAGGCGCATATTACTGACACAGGCTTGCTAATTTTAAGCGGTAGGCAACATCCAATCTGTGAGATGTTCCTCCTCTCCCGGATGTTTTAATAATATTTCCGAGATTGCTGTACCGGGGCAAGTAGGCATCATTACCTGCCCTTTCGCGTCGAGTTACTAGAATAACGATCGCTTCCTAGATTTTGTCATATCCCCCCTCGTAACCTCGTTCCTGGTCCCGTTTAATTTAGATAGTTGATCACTCATGGTGGGCCGCTCGTTCATATACTAGAAAATGATTATCATACATATATATATAGCTTGGTTCAAAAAGGGAAATCATAGAAGACAGTACATACTAATTAGAAGAAATATGGAGGAAATGCGACAAGAGACAAACCCTAATCAAAGACCTGCGAGCCACTGTCATTATTGGTCCGTCAATGTGGGCTGGAAAAGAGCAGCGGAAGCCGCGGTAGGATCGTCAATCATTGGTAGATTCGACTTGAGTTGGCGAAGGTCAATATCCAGAGTCTGGAATCGCCACTACATATCATACTGTGGATTAATCGTACAGATGTAATATGATTGGTATCTTTCCAGTCTAAACCTTTTGTTATCCACCTTAAACTCTCCATCTTATCATATCTCCAACAAAACTAAAACTGATTTTACTTCTTCATCCTACGATTTTGGATACATGCATACACCCTACATACCTAATGTATTGTTGACAGGCATGATGCATCCCTTCCCCATAACCCCTCTTCCCTGCTACCAGCTTCCCACTTGTGGTCTGTGTCACAGCATTTTCTCAGCCATTCATCACACCAGTGCAACCAAGACACCAGAAATAATCCACCAACTGACTGCCAATGATACTACTCTCTACCTAATCTTGCAAATAGCTCTCTTTTCTCTCCATCACACCCAGACATTCAGCTGAGTGACTCAGAACTCTGTGTAGTATTGTATTATGTACTAATAATAATAATAATAATAATAAAGGTCTAGGTACCGGAGATTTAAGAACAGCAGTTAACTACTAAAGTGCATCATTCTTCCACAGAGAGAACCGTTTGTGATAGTACATACTCACATGTTTGTTCTATATATCTCAGAAATATTTTCCGCTTTCCAGAAATAGAGTATTTCCTTCGCCATTACGTGTTCCACTGTAAAAGAAAAAAAGAAAAGAAAATTAACCGGATTACTTTCTTCTGTTCTCCGTTGTCACCTGTGCAAGATATGTGGCAAAGTTGAATCTATCACTTGTTGCAAATGACCAGGCCATCTCTCTTATGGTGGATGCTTGGACTCGGGAAAAAAAAGCAAAAGAGAAAAAAACAAGACACGCACATGAGGAAAGAAGAAAGGAGGCCTGTTTTAAAGTTCTCGCATCAGTGGATGACCAGCAGACTTTCTTGGTTTACTTGACTTTAGAATCACCCCCCTATGTCAAGGACCTCTTTGCAGTACGAAATGTGAAAGAGAAAGAGATAGGAAAATCAATGAAGGAAAAATAATTCTCGGATGCACCTCACACTTGTAAGATTGTTCGCAAATAGCAAAACTCGTGTTGACGACTCGATAAGTTAATTAGTAACCCCCTAATGTTGATCTTCTTTTTGAATACACTACTGTAGTCTGTACATAGTAGAGAGCTGGTCGTGTTTGCTATTCTGTAGTACATACATACATACATAGTAGTAGTAAATGTCTTGCTATGATGTTTTATTCAAGCAATACCTGACCTGATCAGAAGCTAACTGAATGAGGAGGGATTTCCTTTTGAACTGATACAAACCCTATACGGTATCACGGCTTCTAACGGCCTCTGGGGCTTATTATAAATACTACATACTACATCCTGGTAGGTATTATACATTAGGTAGTGTACGTAGGCAGCTAGGTTATCTGCTGTTTGAGTCGTGCATGAACAAGTCAACTACTGTTGTTATAATTATATACACACAACTACTACCATCTCATGAAAATGTCTGTCCCTCGTTTCTTCGTTTCTTTTCTTCCTTTTTAGAGGGTGTATTCATCGCCTTATTATTATAAAAGATAGAAGGTAGAAGGTTATAGCATAGCATATGCATATTACCATTTCTGGATGCCTAATAATTGGTCCTTTTATTTCTCCATCACATGCTATATATTGTATTCTTTTGCCTGGGTAAGTATAGTACTGCCTATCCTCCCGAATGCATATCTCCTCTCTCTTTCTCCCTATATACCTATGATGTGAAGCCATACATAAAGGATCTTAACGAAGGATCGATCTGGCGCTGTCTATCATGGAACTAACAGGATAATATGAGATTATCTATTTACATATTTAGACACCCGGCTTGATAGTATCGATACCGTACATATACCTAGGTAACTCGTGAGCGAACGTCACGGAATTAATATCCAGGGGACGTCCTTGAAGGAATGACATCTGTCAAATCAGATAGGTAGTCTTCCATCACCGCCGACGGAAATTTCGTTCAGCCTTCATATCTTATTTTGGTTGCCTGGAGTGAAGTGGGATATTGGAGACTAGAATGAAAAATGCTATGCCTCCTGGGCTAGCTAAAGATGCATAGAATCTCGGTCAGCTGAGAGTCGGAGAGACTTGAATCCCTTCCCCCTCCTTGCCCAATGGCCACATAGAGGAGCCATATGTTATATCATATGATGATATGGTCTAAGAGGATGGATAACCCGACAGTTGAAGGCGTCCAAAGTGGCTCCGAAAACGGAATGGTAGAATTGATTCAAGATTGTCATGACTGCTATCCCATCCATCGCGACAACATCAGGGATAACCATCGATTAATCAACGATTGATCAGACAGTCTGATCGATCATTGATTGACCTTGATCGATCGATAATTGGTCGATCAAGCCGTTGATTGATCGATGATCGACATCGATCAGGTAGATGTCGGATAGGGCGAAGCACAGTTAGGTGCAAGCACCCAACCGTCATGTCTACAGCCCACAGAAATTCCAGAGATCAGCATCATTACTGGGTTACATGTGCCACTGTAGCGGCTGTATTTGATGGGGTATTGTGGTAATGTATCTAGAGCAGAGCTGGGAATATAATATTCAGAAACAAATCCTTTGGGAGGGCACACTTCAGTTACCTCAACAATCACAACTCCATATATAAGTTTTCTTACAGCATTCCGCCGCTGCAAAAGACCTCTATTAACTACAGGACCGTCCTAAATTCATAATCAATCACAATCGAACACCAATCTTCTTATTATGATATAATTAAATTGAGCAAATACAGTATGAAAATTGCCACTAATGGACTTGAGGGGCTAGAGCAGCTTAGTTGCCTCAGGCAGCGAAGTAGGGATGGGGGCATGGCATGCCATTAATCACGTGATCTAAGCTATACCTATTTGGGAATAGCGACCCACATAATATCTTGCAAAAAAGTTGCAACTTGCAAGAATTATTAGTGCCTGAATGAAATGAATAATTATGTCATTTC
>NPHW01005791.1:0-10169 GCA_002240705.1 Elaphomyces granulatus | reverse complement strand
AAAATAACCTTTAACTCCATGTGTTGCCTGCAACGTTGCGAAGAACACTATTTAAATCCAGGGGGCTACGAATATTAGCCGCCAAGAAAAAAAATTTTTTTCAAGCGAGATGTCCGTATGTTTGTGAGCATGACGGTAACACTCATTGAACACGGTTGGTTTTTCACAGGCAACGAGAATCTGAGGAGATCGAACAAGCTGAAAATGACTCTTGTTGAACTGACACAGCATTTGTCGAAAAAGAAGTATTGCGATCAATACTTTGGAATCAGTCGAGCCGCCTGACACGGCATTTTTCATTTGTTTGAACTCTTTCAAATCGTTTTATTTAACAGCAAGACGCCGATGTTCTGAGCACTTAAGTTCAGTTGACGAAAAACTTCGAGAAGAATGATTAGCGATGTGCACTAAGTATGGAGAAAGCATATCTACCTTTAAAACCAAGGGGGAATCGCATCTTCGGGACGAATATAGTGTCCCAAGTTGCAGTCCCAGGGGGGTGGACGCAAGCATGGACTGGTATGGCATTCATTTGTATGCGATTGATGTATCTATTCTTTGTGTATAAAGAACTGAGCCCTGGGGTTTTACAGAACTCCGTGGCTTATTACCTACTCAGCTGATAGTATAATATTTTAGCTACTACATACTACTTCTTTCGTATTGTCTCTAGCTACAAGGTGCCTTTGCCATATGATAGCCCTTTTGTTCATGCGGCAAGACAGGGCTTCGGATGTGGACTAGCTTTTACTACATATCATAGTCTTCGGGAAGTTGGAACATGATGGGCAAGGTTTTCGGACGAATGATGGAGCGGTGCGCAAAGTAAAAGTGGATACGTTGACAGAGATGCGGTGTCCTGTGACGAATGAAGGCGTTGTAAAAAGCGGAGACGCTTATTGCGAGCAGATTCCTTAGACTTGACCAAATATGGAAGTCTTGGCGTTCGAAGTATTGGATATGATACGCAGAAATTAGAATGTAAAAAGTGGATACGTTGACAGAGGTTCCGGTTGAGGATTCGTTTCCGGATTCTCAAATTGCAATACAATAGTGCTGACACTAATAATTTCCTAAGTATATAATTTTGATCTCCCATTACTCTAACGTCTTATCCTTCTGAGATCATTATCCAGCTATCATACAACCGCATTAGTACTCTACTTTGTCACATATACCTACCTACTAAACCTACTATATATATCTACAGAGGTACCTAGGTACATATGTCATCTGCAGACAACCTGACTGGCCCAGGCGGCATCCAGTTAGACCTTGTCGCCTGGGCCGTGCCTGTGTGTGTTCTGCTCATGGGCCTTGTGGCCATTTTGCTGGTCCTCACCCTACAGTGCGCTAAATACCAGTAAGTTTTAATAAATCTACATACTAGCCATATAGGATATGATAATGCCTATTATATCAATGCCCTAATATCATTCTTAACTTTCAAGATACAATGCTAATCATAAATCGGATCCAGGTGGCCAGCTGGGTTAGATGCAGAGGCTATAAGAGCAATCCAGGACTTGGAGATGGCCCGAGGCCGAGGCAGGGAGCCGGAAGGGTTGTGTCGTCGCTGGTGGAACTCCCTTTTTGGCGGCCCACGGCAACCTTACATTGACAAGGAACAATAGTTAATTCCAGCTTGCTGGTTTTAAATTCCTACCTCACCTTTTTTTGGTAGTAATAATGAGCGGATGTGAGTTTTATTACTATGTCCGTTTCTACCGTCATGGATCCTTCTCTTCAACACCGATTGCCGAGTTACAGGCCGAGCTTCGATCAACCAGCTGAGTGGGTCGACCCACCAAAGCCGAATCCATGCCTTTCCGATCTGGTGGGGTCCCTTCCGTTGTTCCGATCCCGAGAAACCCACAACCAAGGTTTAAATTAGGTGGAAGACAAGCTCCGATATATCATACATAGCAACGAAACACGGACATTGCAAGATTCGAGCGAATTCTTTACGAAGCTAGAGGGCAGACTGGCCTGATGTCACTAATAAGGTGTCTGCATTTTGGAACGGCCTAAACCCTAGGTACCATTCGCAACTTCCTCGCACATACCCCAAGTTTTTGCGCATCGTCCAGCAGCTGGTGCAGTCGTTGACATCGCATATCCCACCTGAGCATAGGGATCAGTATACGCTCCTGATATTCATGCCCCGCGCGCACGTTCAGCCTACCCTTCCCTACGGTGTGGTTCTCTCAATCATTGGGTTCAACATTGCCCATTACGACAACATTCACCCAAGAGTCAAAGCAAGGACCGGCTGGATAGGTATGCTGAGCTGGTTGCCCCGGAAAATACTGATGACGATGCGCTATCATTAACAGACATCGATGGGAGAGCGAGGGCTTGGTTTCCTTGATGTTCTTGATTGTTTGATTTCCTTTTGACTTGCTCCGTCCTGCCTATGGCTCTAAGCTCATTTATCTGCGTCATTTTAAGGACCAACCTGACTGCGCCGATAGGGGGTTCTAGTTATCTCAGCAGGCTCCGAGCCGAAATATACATGTACATTATCTTATTTCGGAGGAGTTTTTATTTATTTGTTTTTATTTATAGGATCGACGGCTCCCACCTTGTGAGGTTATGGCATCTGGTTTGGGTCCTCTAACGGTCAGCCGAACAAGGCGTGCGAAGGATCAGCCTCTATCATTGCACCTTTCTATCTATGCTGTTAATATCATCTGGCGGATAGAGAAACCGCGGGTTATAACTTATGACGAGTCCGGTATGGAGATGAATCAGATGATTGAAAGCGCCACGGAATCCCTTATTGTCTGGCAGATCATCCAGATAGTCTCTAATCCGGAATGAAGTCACCCGTGAACTGTACTCGTTATGTACCCCTGAGTACTGGCTCTAGCCGGATCTCTTCTCGCATGGGGGTCAGAAATGTAAAGCGGAGACGAGTATTCTTGTTGACCCTGGTTCAGTATATACGGTGGATTATTTATATTTTCTGCCGCCGCTTCAGATATGTGAGGGCCTAAGCCCGACTGTGAGTGCTGAGTTTACCACCAGGCTACAGCCAAAAAGGCACAAATCGATGACCGGTGGGTCGTCGATCTCAGCGTACTATATAGCTTGTCTAGACCAAGGGGAAGACGTAATGGTGCGAAAAAAGCACGCGGTGATAGCTTCCCTGCCTTTGAGCCGTTGTATCGCGCAATTCTCGTTCGATCTGTCACAGGAGTGCCATCTATAATTTTATCAAACATTTCGTCTTCACTTCCGCCAGTTCCTGTTCCACAGGTAGCGGCTCGGGTCGAGTAATCTTTTCAAGAGCCGGCGTTTCAGGTTCGATTAGGGTCTGGAATGCCTTTGAATTGAAGATCTTGCGTCGTATCTCCGCCATATGTTCCTCATCTTCCGAGCTGTTCGAGATCGCGTAAGGATCTTTCACAGCTCCGTTCTCGTCCTCGTCTTCATCTGCCTTCTCTGCAGCTTCCCCGTCACCTTTATCACTGGGACTATCGTCAGAGCCCATCCTGTTAGTGATTCCACGAGCCCAGATGCCTTCCACGCCGCTGGCATCACGTTCTGCTCGACTCTCGGCATATTCGCGTTCGATCCTAGCCAACCACTCGTCTTCTGTCTTCTTGATCTCATTTCCGTTCGCGCAGGCCGCGTAGCATTTGAGCAACTGTGCGTTGATTTCGAGGAATCGTAGGATAAATGCTTTGTACTTCGATTGCCCAGTCTTCGTGTCCGCAAATGTAAAAGCATGCGGGCGCAATTTAGTCGCCACAGCCGTCTGTAGTTTACCGAGTTCGCAGAGATTAAGTAGGGGAAGTTAACAACGCAGAAGGAAAGGAAAGAGAACAAAAAGTGGATAATTTACGTAGTCTCTCACGCTGCTCTCTGTATGTAGCGACATCCTGATCAGGCAGCGGGTTGTCATGCGACGCACAAAAAGGAGAGGGCCTAGGCTACATAGTCGGCGAACGACAATCAAGACGAAACCGATTGCGAGGCACCGCGTCGATATGGATACGAGCGGCGAGAATGACCTCCGTCAAAAGAATACCGGCCGGCGCTCGAATACACCGAAGTGACAAGTGCGAAATACAATATGGACGAAAAGGGGTGCCGGATTGCTTGCCCTGCAGCAGGTGTTGTTCCCATTGAAATTAAAGAAATGTACGTTAGAGTGCCGGAGAACCGGCTGTTATGATTGAGAGCATTTCTGCGGACGGTAAAGCCATCACGCCTGTAGTAATTGTGCCCGGTGAGACAATCATGGAGTCTTGGTTTCATGAAAATATGATCGGACATAAAGTGGTGACAGTATCCCCGTCAGGTTATATAAATAAGGAGATCTATATTTATAGATGGCTAGACCATTTTATTAAGCATAATGACTGCGGCCCGGATAAACCGTGGAGGATCCTCTTAATGGATAGGGCTACATGTTCATGAGGCTCCTGAATTCATCCTTAGAGCTAAAATGAATCGAATTTGGATTGTCAAGTTCCCTTCCCATCAAACTCCCTTACCCAGTCCGCCGAGGTGGGCTGTTTCCGGCCGTGGAAGGCATTCCAACAGAAGTGCATCATGAACGCGATTCGCTTACGAGGCAGAATACAAACGTTTAGTCCTTCTTCCGAAACCTCCCTAAGATCCGCAAGAGAACCTGTACTGATGTTTCATACGATCAAACAACTTGTTCCAGAACGCAGGCATGT
The DNA here is from genome assembly GCA_002240705.1 of Elaphomyces granulatus. Taxonomy (NCBI): domain Eukaryota; kingdom Fungi; phylum Ascomycota; class Eurotiomycetes; order Eurotiales; family Elaphomycetaceae; genus Elaphomyces; species Elaphomyces granulatus. Next base: position 5,475 of record NPHW01005791.1, on the reverse strand, counting down.
GGGCGGTAAGCTTCTCGGCCGTCAAAAAGGAGCTGAAGGAATACGGGAAGAAGAAGAAAAAGGACACTGGCTTGGACTTTTTGGAATATATTTGGGTCAGGGTCAGAGCCAGCGGTAGAGGGAGAGGAAGGAAGAGAGTTCGAGTCTGAGCCTGAGCTTGATACTGACCCCCAGCTAATGGAAGAGCACGCCTCCCTCAATTGAAACGTCCCTCTTCGTACGACGAATGTCATTCAGCACTCCGATGGATCGACGACAAGGTTCAGGAGGCACTCAGCTCGCCATCCCGCGCTCAATATAAAGTTATTACGGAATCCACGGGCGTCTTTCTTATGCGCGGGAAGTCTCCACGAGATGGAGGTTGCGCAGGCTCATGCCGGCGCAATTCAAACACACAAACGCAAACTGAACGTTCGAAAAGGCCTCGGCAAGGGGTTCGGTTCTCGCCCGCGATGCTCTCCAAAGGATCAAGGACAAAACGTAGGCAAGAGGCTGATGACAGCCTTAAGAAGGGTATCGTCGCGGCGGAGAACAAGGTAAAGAACGCGTTTAAGGGATAGAGGGGTTCGAGCTCAGAAGGCACGTCAAGCCTTCATCAGAGCAAACTCGGAACTTGTTGGTATCGAGATTCCTGATTCAATGTGGAGACCCCTCAACTGCTGCAGAGAAAGAAGCTCTTCGAGCTTGTACGAGGCTCTCGAACAAGAATGGAACGAGAGTCGATCGGAGGACCCTGCGGACTTTGCAACCATTCCCATCGATCCTACAGTTTTAGATGACGAACGGCAGTTTCAGGTACGACAAAGGCTAGAGGTAGATTCGGAGGAATATGAAGAAGAGGGGAGCCTACCATCGCCACTACCATCGGCGGGATCTATCGACTTGATTGCTGGAAATGCGGATGATGTTGCTTTGGAATAGTATAATAATATAGACAACTGTAGGCCTATTCGTTGTAAAATGTCACCTCGGAATCCGGTTCCCGGCGCGCGTCACCCTGCGCTCTCCGACTTTAGGGAAGGGCCAAGATAGGAAATCGTTTTACAGTGTCCTACGTTTGATCCTGGATAATACGGTTTATGCGGGTCATCGGTGGCTACAGTGTGAAGATAGGAAATGAGATGGTGTAACTATATATGTATTGCTGGCACAGCTGCCGCCTGAGCGATCCGAATCGGTCCCAGGCCTACGTTGTCAGCCTTGGCCTACGTTGTCGGCGGCATCGATTCAGGGCTCCAGTGAAGCTGGGCCAGGAGGTAGGGCAGGAGAAGAGAAGGTCTGGTGGCCAAGAGCGACCTTGAGGTCGAAGATAGCCCGGCGGCTGAGAAATAGAGAGTAGCCCGGAGGCTAAAAAATAGGCCTTGTGGCACAAGCGACCCTGAGGTCGAAGATAGGCCGGAGGTTAAGAAAAGCAGAGCCTGGCGGCTGAGAAGTAGGGAGGCTAGAGAAATAGGCCTGGCCAAAGGTGACATTGAGGTCAATAGCCCGAGGGCTAAAAAGTAGAGCCTGGTGACTGAGGAATGGATGTTGATAGAGTAACTCCGTCCGGTAAGAAACCGTTTATTAAGACTGAAGCGGTGGGCTAAGCTCGTGTCGAAGTAAAGCTTGAAGGCGTCTGACGACCATCTAAGAGATATCGGTATCAAGGATCCCGTTATCGGACACATGTTGGGCGGCCCCCCGACGAAAGCTGTGACCAGAATAACGAGATGGATCATGGATGAGGGTCGCCAATCTCCAGAAGGTAGGCACGCAGCGTGTTGACAAAAATTCGTAATCAAAGGTTCCCGAGCTCGAACGGAAGAGGGGAGCTGTAGGAGGTTGCTTGTCTAGGGGAAATAATCTGCGAAGCGCTGACACGGGGCAAATCTGAGTATGGGTAGCGGCGAGAGTAATCTCGACTCTTTATGATCGGGGTCGGTTTTGCTTCGTTTTAGACGCAGGATGGCGTATTCATAGCATTCGTCGAAAGCGACGTCGGAGCGGGTGAGCTTATAGTGCTGATGAAATCATGGCTTCCAGGTTGGTCCTTTAGGAAATAGGTAAATTCACCTGAGCGTAGGAAACCGGCCCAGGCCACTTTGCACACTGTGGAGACATTGAGGACTACCTTTGTCAAAAGACTGGTGAGAGATAGGTTAGGCCTTTCGGGTGTTGGAATCCGGCTAACAGCGCTTGATTCCGTCGACCAGACGCTTTAGCCAAGGGGATTCAAAGGGGGTAAGTGCATATTGTCTGTCCACGTGGACCGAGCGGAGAGCCGAGAGCATTCCTATGATGGGTCTCAGGCTTGACTTTGCCTTGGAAGTTCATAGGCCTGCCAGTCGCTTTACCTGTGGCCATTCGGCTAACGATTGGATCGATGCGGGCCAGGCTTGGAGTCCAACTTGGGCATAGAAGAATTCGTAGGGCTGTCGGAGTTATAACCGGCACGAGTATGTATCCGCTGATAGCCCATTCCAGAGGAAGTTGAGGGCATCATGTGACATCTTGAGGCGAGTTAAGGTGGCTAACCAGGCCTGGAATGCGCATGAGGGTTGGAATATATAAGTTCTACCAATAAGGACACATGTTAGCGATTGCAACACGAGAAAGAGCATCTGCCAATGTATTTTCAGAGCCCTCGATCCAAGAGGGCTCTATAATGATGTCGTGAGTAGCCGCTAGTATAAGTGTTTGTCGTAGGGGGGTGTTGGCAGGGCTCTTGAGTGTTTGCTTTAGTAGGCCTAAAGCGGATGTTGTACATATTATCCGTAGAGACTCGGACTGTTGAGGAGGCCCATAGAGGACCCCAGAGCTGTAATGCCAACTTTATAGCCTCCAACTCGTATAGGTTGATATCGAATTGATCATTCGGACCAGAGTGTGGGAGACTGCAAAGGTGTGATTTAAAGGAAAGAGTCGTGAGTCAAATGGCCCGGTACCTCGTATATAGAAACCGCCCAGGCCAATGCCCGAGGCGTCTGTAAACAGTGATATAACAGGCCGAACCGCAGTATCGAAGAAACACACTCCATTCCATTGGGGGAGAGATCGCGCCGCCAAGTTAAATCGTATCGAAGCTCTGCGGGAATACGCCTTCTGATAAACTTGGATTGACCAGAGGGGAAGCCGGCCGAGAAGGACCAAAGGGTGCGAAGAAAAACTCGGCCCTGGAGCGCGGAAACCAGCGAGGGAATCGGCGTCGTGGAGACTCATAGAGCTGCTTGCTAAGATCTGGGTTATAGTCGCATGCGCTTTGGAGAGCTTATCGGCTGGGACTCACAAAATAGAGGCACCGGTGTCGATTTCGTAGCCCAAAACCGATACAACAGTACCACACATGTCTTTGGAGTCATTACGTGAGAGGCCTAGAAGATTGGTGACTACAATGTATTCGCTAGCTGCTAACTGAACCACAGAGTCGATGGAAGGTGTGTGTGGGATGATAAGGATGAAATCGTCTAAATAAGATCCCATTGCAGTCACGACTGTAGGTGCAAGCCTTCGGCGAACAGATTAAAAAGAAAAGGGGCCGTAGCAAGTCCGAAAGGGAGGCACCCTTCGATATAGAAGAAATTATGCCATTGAAAACCTAATAGCCACTGCATCCATGAGGCGACAGGGATATTTCGAAATGCCTCCTTTAAGTCTCGCTTCATAATAATGCAATTTTTGCCCGCCTTATAACCCTTTCCAGAATTATGAATATCCTCAAGGTTGGCATATTTGAGGGATAGTCCGGGTTTATGTGAGCGTTGACCGAGTGTCGAAGGGGGTATGAGAGACCGGCATAATCATGTTTGGGGACTAGGCCGGGGAGGAAATGAATTGGCTGTGAGAGTGACGCGAGGGGAAAATAGCTATGCGATGAGCCGTGAGGTCTGCCTGCAGCTTAGCTGTAATCTCGCTGGGAGCCAAATTAACTGTTGCGTGGTTTTGGAGATGATCTTCTGAAGAGGTCCCTCGTACCCGATTTGAGCTCCAAACTTGAGGATGATGAGAGATCCCCCGCGTAGGAGCGCAAGAGCTCACGCCAGGCGGCAATCCTCAAAAGCGAGGGAGAAGACGAGAGACTTGACGAGCTATCGAAACAGGGAACGGAAAGGAGGTATTTGGCCAAGGGAGCATAGGGTGCAGCGATCTAAAGCAGGTCTGACTGCTAATCCCTATGGTCTTTTTCTTTGTGATTCTTTTTGAACGGCGGCAGGCATGCATCCGGCGGCAGTTGGCCCAGTTGCAATCCAGCGAAAGCGGAATTCGGGTTGTATATTATTGCCGGAGTGTTGGGTGGTTGATTGTATACCGTGGACGATAGGCTTGGACAAATGTTCATGAACCAATGCTGTGGGCATTTGCCAGGCTTTCTCATCCGTTATACCCAGGACGATTCGCTCCTGGTGGAAGGTCAATGCGAGGGTAAGGACTGGCTCCCATAGGTACGTTCTCGCTAAACCCATAATTCTGGCATGGAAATTGATTAGAGGATGAATGAGGCCTTGATGCTTGTCAGAACGTGAGAGCACTGCGACATATTGCAGGAAGCCGGCGGACCACACATCCATAATCCTTTGCCGTCCCGGTCCGTTGTTTAAGAGAGACCTTTCGATAAAGCTTGAACCAGAACAGGTTTCTTGGATCGAATTCGTTGTCGAAGATAGCAGCAATCTCTTTTTGAGGGATGGCAGGGGATACGAGGACGACATCTTTGGTCACCTTCCTACATTGTGTGGTGTTCGGTTGAGGCCAGGTGCCCCAGTTTCATACTGGGCAAGTTGACGACGATGGAGATCCTCAGGGCCTTCTCCTGGCGTTCGACTTCTAGGCGGGCTCTCTTATTCATGGAGCTCGTCGTCCCTAGCGAGTTCGGTGGGGTAGGAGAGGCAGGGTATCTGCTGGGCCCTTCTCATCGCGAGTTGCAAAGGGTTGCTTTCCTAGGAGGCATTTTGAAAAAAAGGGTAAATAAGAGCAAGAGTAATACTAGCAAAAAAGAAAAAAAAAAAAGTGCAAGGATATGTAGGAGCAATTGAGTAGATAAACGCAAGAGCAAATAGGAGCAGCAAGGTCGAGAAGAGAGAAAAGAAATAAGGTGCGGTATGACGCTTCTTCTACTTTCTCCGGTGCACGTAACTATAAAAATAAGTTTGGTGGGCTTTCTGTTGCTTTAGGTACTCAGGCGGCAGGCCGTAGAATACCCGCGGAACAACTGAGGCAAAGGGTTAGACCGAGTTAGATGAAGTCCAGCGAGCTAATTGGTCGAAAAAAGACCCCGGCCGTGAGCGGCAGAAAAAAATAAGCCTTGCTGAGCCTGCTTCTACTTTCTGCCAAATTGCGTTACCTCAGTTTATGGGGTGATGTGTGTAGGCGGCGGTGTGTGGCGGGCGGGTGATATTCCACACTATAGTCTATACCTAATTCGTCGCACCATCGTCCATAATTCCTTTTTTTGGTTGGATCGTCTAAAAATTGCGCGTGTTATGCCTGCATGTGGTTACC
>NPHW01005782.1:0-13049 GCA_002240705.1 Elaphomyces granulatus | reverse complement strand
GGCCCCAGAAGGTGGAATAGATGAACTGTGGGAAATCTGAAGGGAGGGTGTGTATGCCACGTAGCTACCTACTAACATCCCAGTCAATCTTTTTGGTTATTGGTTCCGATCGGTCAAACAGAAGGTTGAAAAGTGAGATGAGCGAGGAAAAGAAAGCCAGAAAGGGGATACGCACTTCGCTTAGACAGCCATATATCTCAGTTAATCCCTGCGATAAATTCTTCCAATCGGCGCCGCGAAAGTGGAAAGAAAAGAGAGATGCGCAGTGAAAGAACCCCAAAGGGGGGCTGTATCATGTATGCCACTCAGATATCTACTTCATTCAATTATTGTGATTAGTGGTTCTGATCGGCCAAACAGAAGGGAGAAAGAGATGAGCATGAAAGAGAAAGCTCTGAAGGGGGGTACGCACATCACTTAGAATCCATACCTCAGTTGCAACTCCTGCCATCAATTCTTCCGATCGGCTCGACGGATGAATGGTGAGAAGGATGTCTAACATACGACAAAAAGATATTCATGAGCTAGGCGTATTTCTCAGGCATTCTATAACCTTGACCTTTAATTGTCAGATGTTACCTTATACATAAAAAGTGTATACAGTAATACTAGGCCTCAATGCTCATCAGGCACGTCAATGACTCAATCTGACATCAATACTCCATTAACTACTGGTATTAAAGTCGCCATACCTCACCTTTTCTACCTAACCTCACTTCCCGACCTATCTCTCACAGTTCACTCTGACTCCGACTCGCCATATCATATGCTTGACCTCCGTTGCCCTGCACACTTCGCGCCCCATCTCACCGCTACATAATCGAAGACTGAGGGGCATCCGATATTCTTAATTTCCTCTTCTAATTCATTCAGCGACGTTGTACACCTCGGAGCACAGTATACACGATGTCTCTACAAGAGTTCCTAGGGAGTTATACAGGCTTGCTGCCGGAGCATTGACGGAAGTTGGAATCACTATGTTACCCAGATTATGCGTAAGTGTCCCTAATCTCTTGTTGTCTTTTTCTATGAATCATTCCTTTGGCTTTCCTTGGACAATTCTTCAACTCAACTCACTTCTTCGGGTGACATTACAGTAACTGACACGTACCTCAAGAAAAGACAGGAAACAATAAAACAGCTTCAAACGTCAATACAAAACGGATTTAACGTAGAGGTAGCTGAAGAACAGTTACGATGGTTACATGAGAATTCCCCATCTGAACCTACCTATGTAGGTGATGCGTTTGAACCTTACACTAACATCCACGACGAGGCTAATATTTTGTCTCTAGTTTAGACGCATCCGAACCACGAGGCCTTGATGAGGCAGTATACCGGCGAATTGAGGTGTTAAAAATCCTGCAGAAGATTTCCTCCAACGATGACCTTCAGAACATTAACGGAATAATAGCGGCCTACAGGGATCGTAGGCTCAAAGTCGAGAAAGGTCAGGTCTCTTACTGGCGGCATGGAGTGATGAAGCGGGCATTGGGCCCGCCGGTACGTGGTGAAGCGCTTTCGGCCATGCTTGAGGAATGGTCTCAAGAAGAGGGACGAAACTGGGTTGACGATGCGGGTGAATTATTACCACTGGCATGGGGATGAACTTGTTTTCTGCGTGGAGGAGTGATGAAAAACCAAGTCGTCAATAGATATTGTACTTGAATCATCAAAATACCCATCTAGACACTGATAATCGTTGAACTTTTCTATCTTCTCGTAAAGAGCTGGATCCCCTATCGATTTATGTAGAATATCAACACCTTGGTCGATCCCGGCTTATATAACTCATACACCAATCGATAGACATCCTTGCTTGTATCCTTGTCTCGATGTTTCTCCAGGACAGCCTGCGATTGGCCTGCAAGTAGCATCAGGCGACTTGTGGTTGGTTCGGAAATTGGCAGTGGAGTTAGCCCGAGAAACTAATTTTTAGCGGAGTCTGCTGAGATAAGCTCCTTTCTGCCATCAAAGGCCGACTTTGACGGTGACGGACCTATGATATGACGTCGTCCAGACACAAACAAGAATAATAATGACGGTTGTATGGGAAATTTTCACTTTTTGCTTGAAATTTCAAGCTTTCAGCATAAACATAGGGCTACACTTCCAGTCAGTTGTGCGAGTGCATCCGCGTCTCGGAAACGGAAGGAACTGGAAGCGGAAGGAGCACAAGACAGAAAGGGCATAAATACCTCGAAGAATTATTATTAGCCTTAGATCCAATAATATAATATCATAGTCGTTGCACCTTTACAAGTTGGTATCCATGGATGTATTTTTTATTTTTCAATAAAAGTTGATTCCAAGGCCATTTTCTACGCCTGAACTTATGGTGATTGGGGAATATTTTGTATGGGCAAAAAAACTTTCAGATTTCAAAAATTGAAATTTTATTTCCCAACATTGACTGGAAGTGTCATGATTAACAATCATTAAACAATTCTAACGCTCTACACTTAGGACCTAACTAAATTTTCAGCTATCTATCTCTGATTTGGATTGTCATTATTAAAGCAGCTATTTGTAACTGCAAGGTCTTATTGCTGTGCAATAGAGAGTGAATAAATCCAATGGATCAAGAAACCTCTCCAGTCTACCCGGAGGGACTCTTTTCCCTTCTGGATACCGATTTATACAAACTCACCATGCAATGTGCAGTTCTGAAGTATTTCCCTGAAGTTTGTACGTCTGTCAGCCTCTCTAGACCCAAGTTGAAGAAGAAGAAATGCCATTCAGATGACTAAAAGACACATTTTCCTCACTACAGCTGTTACGTATGGCTTCACGAACCGTACACCAGATATGAAACTGTCACGAGTCGCATATAAGTGGTTGCTAGAACAAATACGAAGTGAGTGATGGTTCGGGAAATTTGCCCCACCCCCGAAAGGTTAGCCAACGTGGTAGTTACTAACCCCGGCCTCTATATTATTATTATTGCCAGGACTCGCCAACATCGGTGTTACAGCGGAGGAACTACGCTTTCTCCAGACCACTTGCACGTACTTCAATGAAGCCTACCTCCGGTATCTGGGTTCTTTCCGTCTGAAACCTGCAGAGCAGATAACAATCACCTTTAGACCGGTACAGGACACAGGGAGCGACGATGATTTGGGCGATATCGAATACTCCATCAAGGGCCTTTGGGTGGAGACGATCTTGTATGAGATCCCTCTGCTCGCGCTCACAAGCGAAGCCTATTTTCGGTTTTGCGACCAGGACTGGAATTACGATTCCCAAGAGGAACGGGCATACCGCAAGGGCTGTTGTCTCTTGCAAAATGGATGCCTGTTCTCCGAATTCGGATCCAGACGTAGGCGGGATTACCACACTCATGACCTCGTCATGCGCGGTCTGTGTCGGGCGGCAGAGGAGGCAAGAAGGTCCAGATGGGAAGGGACCTTTTCAGGAACCAGCAACGTTCATTTTGCGATGAAATACGGGGTCAATCCTATTGGGACTGTGGCCCATGAGTGGTACATGGCCATTGCCGCTTGTACTAATGACTATAGGAGTGCAAACGAACTGGGATTGCGTTACTGGCTCGGCTGCTTCGGCGAGGGCGTAAGTCTACTCCTCAAGCAATTTAATTTTGCTGAATCGATCATGACAAGAATGCGTCATTTTTTTTTAGGTCCTTGGCATCGCGCTGACCGACACGTTTGGGACTCCTGCCTTTTTTGACGCCTTCAAGAACCCAATCCCAGACTACACGCTGCCGTCGGCGTCATCGACTACCATAAGGTCTACGCCCCCTAGCCCCGCGAGGACTGAGCCACCAATACCAACTCACATTCAGAACGGAGGCAACCCAACTTCCAAGACGTACGCCCAAGCCTTCCAGGGCATTCGACAGGACTCGGGAGATCCGGCTTACTTCGTCAAAATGGCCCGTGACTTCTATGATAAGGAGGGCATCAAGGACAAGAAAACAGTTGTCTTCTCGGATTCGTTAAATGTGGAGTTGTGTCTGGAATATAAAGCGATTGCGGAAGAAGCTGGGTTCCAGCCAGTCTTTGGCGTGGGCACCTTCTTCACCAGTAAGTTAGCCCCCCCCCCCCATTCTATATCCAGCGGGAATACTAAAATCAAGGGGGGGCAGATGACTTTAACCGCAAGTTCGATGGCAAGAAGTCCTTGCCTCTTAACATTGTTATCAAGATCTCATCCGCAGGAGGCCGTCCCGCCGTCAAGCTCAGCGATAATATGGGCAAGAATACTGGAGACAAAAGCGTCGTACAAGACGTCAAGAAAAGTTTAGGTTATATCGAACACACTTGGGAGAAAGGCGACAACGTATTGTGTAGAGAATAGTTGAGTAGTTTTGTTGCGAATCAATATTGCTTGATAGTAGTAGAGTTTCATATCGTGTGGAGGATAGTAGTTTTATTATTAATAATAGATCATTTTATACACATGAATTTAAAAGTTTGGTATAAAACCCGATAACTCCTCTCTACCTATGATATGCACGCTGAAGATGGATGTCTTTCTTTCTTTCTTTTTTTTCTTATTGGTCTTCCTTTTCTTTCTGTCATGCCGTTTCCCTCTATCAATTATCGACTTAAAAGATATTTGAAGGTAATATTTGGGGGTAACAGATCCGTTGAAATAGTATATAGTTACAGTTAGATCCGTTGGGAGGGAAAAAAAAAAAAAAAAAAGGGCAACCTATCCTGTAAACGGATGGTCGAGTAATCGTTCTCGTTCTATCACCCCAGAGACACGAGGATCTGAGTGGAAAGTACGAGCGGTCCGCGGCCATCCAGCATTGGCCGGCACATGGCTGGCAGCGGAACTGCGTCGTCTCCTGGATGCTAACATGGTTTCCTGCACAAGGTCCTCATGGTTGAGAGACTCGGACGGCAACAAGACAGCACGATCAAGCTGATATGGCAGGCCTCGGTGTCTGCCTCGGATCTGCATTGCGATGATCACCAGCTTGGAGAGAGGTTTGAACTGTCCGCTGAAAGAGGTGTTGGTGTCGGGGTATCCGAGGGAGAGACCAACTGTTCCATATGCGGAGACGATCTCGAACATGACAGAGAACATGTTGAAGAAAGGGTCCTCCTGATCCAGTAGCCGGTCGCCCTCTATTAGAGCGATAAGGAATAATCCGAGGAAGATATACCAGAGATCGAAACCAAGCTGTTGCCGCAGATGGGTCGCAGTCAGACTGGATACCTTGCCCTCCGTCTGTTCGTCGGCGTGGCATCCATCATCGATATAAATCCCCAAACTCTTTTCCTCGTATACGTTCGTTCTCCGCATCGAGATGGCAGTGGGGAACACGGAGATATACATCATCACGAGGAAGGAAACCTGCATTGCGGGATGGAGTTTCAGAAGATGGATGATAGAGAAGCCAGCCGTTCGTGTAGCTGTCACTTGGAACAATCCATCGATGGTCCACATCCAACTGGGCACAGTTCGGGCTTTCCCGTCATCTCCCTGGAGGACTCGTTAGTTAGTTTAGAACATATGCGCATGCAGGTTGATCCGAAACAGAGAAATGACGACGACGACGACGCAGTTGCTTACATCTAGAAGGATAAAGAAAACCAAATCCAGGCCGTTGAGAAGGATAAGGATCCCGAAAAGCCACCAGGTAGCGCGGCTAGGGAAGAGTAGCGTAAAACATCGCCTTGGGTAATCCAGCAGGAATTTCAGTTCTTCCCAGAGTGGACTGCCGCACGAAGTGATCCTCGATAGAATCCATATCACGAGGCGGAGCATGCACGGAAAACCGGTATTCCCGATGGTTATTAAGAACGTCATCACCAGCACGGGGAAAGGGGCACTCTGGAAGGAGGTCATAGAATTCGGTATGAGGCTAAAGCCTAGGTTGTGGAATGCAGATGTAGCTGTGAAAATACCCCACCATGCCCTATTTATCCCGGCAGACTTGACGATGGAGCCGTAGGTCTCCGTCGTATATATCCAAGGAATCAAGCAGGCGCTTCCGACAAAAAGAAAAATCGTATAATAGCAAAGAAGCACAACAAACAAAGTCTTCAGCGCACGATACTCTATGCCGCCAAGTTTCTCTCTGTGTGTCTCATCCAATTCGGAAACGCTGTCTCTTCTGGTATTCCATCTGGAGTGTTCTGCCGCGTCCTTTTCCAGATCACGGCCGCGCCATCGAAACGTGTTTAGCACCCATTGCCACGGCCTAGCACACGAAGTAGGCATCTCACCCTCTTCCCCCCAGTGGGCTTCCGGATGCAACAGTGGATCGTGTTCGACTTCGAACCGTGGCAATTCTGATTCATCGATGCTGCTGCGTACATTCGAAACCCTGGCCAAACTCGAGGGAACTTGCTTTCCAACACCGTCGCTAGTTCCAGCTATGCAATCATCATTGCCCACATTTCGAACCAACGGACGCCTTTCACGATAACTCTTGTATTGTGGTAAGGAGATGGGAAGATTAGGAATTGATGTTTGTGGGCGCTTCAATTTAAATGTCCACGAGGGTTTGCAGTCATCCTGTTTATCACCGGCTTCTTCATCGTCTGAACCAGATTCCTCCGTGGTTCCCGAGTCGTGCACAAGAGAGGATCGTTTGTGGGATGGAGATCCAAGGCCAGAGGTACTCGTTGCATCTCTATGTGCATCCGTAGGAGCAGGCCCAAACTGGTCAGTGCCTCTGGTTTGCCCTATTTCGCGATCGTATCGTTCGCTATCGGTCCTTCTATGCCTCAAGCGTCGCCGACGAGCCGCATTTGCTTCCTGCACTATATGGTGAAAACGTTTATCAAACCAGTAAAGCCGGACAAGTACAAGTGACGAATGGATAAATATCGTATTTGTAACGATAGAAACGCACCACAGGGTTATTTGTTGATATATATGGAGGGCATTCAGGTCAACCGTATTTAGGCCACCCTGAGTTGCTGCGTTAGATGCAAGGAAAAGGGCATCTATATACCTGATATCGCCATGAGGAGAAATTATTAGCGATGCCACCATCATCCAGGATATGATATAGACATAGTGAAAGGATATGAAGTTGAGCCGTAATTTCGATAAAATCGGAACGTGAGACGCTGCCCTGGCAAGCGTTCGAATTGAGGAGGTAAGCATCTCTAGAAAGTGTATCTCATGCCAGTATCCGGTGCCAACATGCTCGGAGAAGTACGGTTCATTCAGTCTAATTACCCCTTCATATAACTAACAACTCTGTCACTTTTCGAAGAGACAAAGAAGGACTCTGACATGAACAGAAACAGCGTAATGATCAAGACAGAGGCAGCAAACAGCTGCAGGACGTACGAATGTCTGCATCACGGCTGAGGATTTTGCAGAGAGGGTTTCTGAGCAGAAGCAAGAGAAACGAATAGATTATTAGTGAAGGCCATCACAACTTATTATTAGTCTTTGGTTAGGTAAAATAAACGGGCCTCTACCAGTCCTATATAGGTCCGAGTCACACACCAATTAGGGAGGACTACGCAAGATATCTCTAACACAGGAGGTTTATTTTGATTCTTGGGGCCATCAAGTGGATCACTGGCGCTGATGCCCGTAACCTGCAGTACTAGTGCTTGTAGTATGGCTGTACATACTTTTCTCCTTTAGGCTTTGCCGGCTTCATCATATCCCAATAATCTATTGATTGCTATCCTAGTAAAGGGGTTTTTAGCGTATGTATATACGTACATGACATGGATATGATTATGTTTAAACGTCAAGGACAAACCTAGAACACGAACGACAGTTCTGCCTGCATCTCCTGTACTCGATCACCACTCTTGACAGTCCGAACGATCAACTATATGATAGTACATACTTGATCAAAGAAAAGATGGATGTAACTAGTACCTACTAATGAACCGTTCAGGGATAGTAAGTTACGGGGTTCTTCCACTAGTACGTAATTACTAGTGTATCATACTAGTGGCGAAGCAAGTGCATCCCGGCTCTAAAAACCTCTGGTGGAGAATAATCGCTCGCCTTGATGGGTGTTGTTCAGCCCCACGGCCCAAAAATAAGTATCGTCCTCCTGTTTGAATAATGGAAGTTCTAAATGGAAATGATTATCATATGTACATATGTAGAATTCCCGTGTATGATAGTTTTATGGAGGGTATATATATGGCTATCATAGAAATATACAAACTTGATGGTGATATCATATATGCTTCGTACTTATTTTTAGAAATTTCTTATATCCTTAGTCTCCAGACCCTAGCAAGCCACTTTCCCTCATTGAGGAGGCGATCAACAGTATTTTTTGGCACCATGTTTCAATTATCCTCTTTAGCACATGTGGCCCTGCAGTCCAACCCCTTCCCGCGCTACATATCTTATATCAGATCCATGGATATTGGCGCCGCAAAAAATCCCATAAAAGCGTACATTAGAATTGTCGGATTCTACTGATTATAAGGCAATTGAATACAGCGGAACGACGTCGTCATCAAAGAAAACAGCACTCGATCAAGGATTCCGCCTTTAACCACAAAACTCGCACTTCAAAACAACAGGAACTTGATATTTAATTTTTTTTGCCTATATTCGTACACTTACGGCTCATGGCCTTCTTCCTGCAATGTGAATGGTCAACTTTTTTAGCAGAAAATTGGCCAAAATGTCGCTTGGAAAACATCTGAATTTGTCAAGCGACTGACGATGGTTTGGCTCGCAATAATTCATTGCGATATAAGGCTTATTTTGAGCTACTAATAATAAGTAATACTTACTATTCATGGCCTGGCATGATCGTGATCATACTAGATAATGTGAAAGTTCTTCAAGAATTGAATAGTGACAGAATGAATTTTAAAGGCTTTGTTCACATACAATGATACGCCTTCAGCGTTTTCTTTGCCCAGGCATCCAGAGAAAGAGGGGATATTTGGCGAAATATATCCGCTCTATTTTCCGAGCTTGAAAAATAATCCGTCTTCAGGATATCGGCGAATTCGACCGTTAATTGCTGAAGCATTCGGATTCCGCGAATCGGTTGGGCCAGCGAAATAGGTGTTGTCAAATACTGGCAGCACTTTGCTTAGTACTACAGCGAACATGACATCGTGTCTTTACATCTGTTTTATGAAACGATGTGACGAGTATAGGCGGTTCGAATGGAACTTTCCACAGAAACGTTCGAGAATTCGTTCGGAGGCAGGATTCGATTGAATCTCTCCTTGGGAGGACATTCAAAAGGGAAATCCCCAGATCTCATGGCCCGCATCCTCCTCCCTTAGGTCATTGTCATGGGAGCACCCTCTTCATGATCTTCACACCGCACACGCCCGAATCCGTTGCCATCAGATATGTACCCACTTCAGGGTGTTTCGTAGTGACTTCCGTGCTGGGACTGCGGCAAGATTTGACGAGGGAAATTCGACGGCGCGACGCCACGTCCGCAAGCGGTTAGTCAACTCCCAGCACCGAAGGCTTCCGACACAAATTCCGTTGATATATATCAACGGAATTGTCAAAGTCCCATCTCCTTTGATTCTACAGATATTTTTCTAAAAAAAACCGAGATTCTGTATTCTACGCACCATGGCAAACCAAGCGCCAAATTTCATCGACAGAACTGCCAACATGGTGGAGCAAATGCGGAATCAGGCTATAGCACGGAGTTGTCAGATATTTTTCTACGAAAGTATTTATCCCAGAGGTGGAGTTGGTGGATACGCGCTAGGTCACGCTAAGCGCTAGTGAAAGTTTGTTTGCCACACTCTTCAAGTCCCAGTTTCCGCCACGAAACCGAATCCATTGTTAGCCTTGGGGCAATTGGTAATCCAGTTCCAACGGTTCAAATCCTTGGGTTCATCTTCCTGCTCTTCCTCAATAATAACCAACTCCACTCTTGGTTGAGGTTCACAATGCCCCCTCTCCCGTTAAGCCAAGAGAATCTTTATTAGAGTCTGGGTCGCTTACAAATTCTCCATTGTACGATCGGTTATCTGCTCATTATTCATAATCGTCGACACGTGTGATAATTGTTGACGGATTCTGCGAAAGTGCAACTGCCGAGATTCATTTAGGCTCAACACTAATCAGGGTCAACTCCTGAATTGTGGAATGCGCCTGAAGATCCCGCTTCCTGTGGCCATGGTGGGCAGTTGCACCGAGTGAATAGCCTTGAATGAGCACATCAAAGGGACAATTGTACGTTTCATGCTTATTTGGCGCATACCAGCACCAGAGTGTGTCCACTTCCCTATATTATTTGTAAGGTCTTTGGTTTTACGTGCACCTCCCCGATCGAGTATTTTACGTGGAGCGCCGTCTGACTTCACACGATTAGGTAGTAACCATTGTCTTGAAGAGAGTGTTAATCGCAGTAGGGACTGGAATGGCTGAGTTCATATCATAGTGCGTTTCATCTCAGCCCTACGCAGTACCACTGTGGCGTTGAATTGAAGCTTTCTTTCCGTACTCTATACTGTCTCAGTCAGTGCCTTTTTAATTGTACTGTTGGGAGTTGATGAAAAAAAAAATCCAAATCACCACAAATAAGGACATTATTCAAGCCACAGAACCACTCTATGTAACTACCGTGTGGGAAATATTTGCCGAAGCCTTGGTAGATTCTGTCATGAAGACATTGAAGAGTTTCTGTAAGAAGGGAGATCCTACAAGAGGACAAGATAGCGTGTATCTGTAGTATAGGTGAATGATGTAGAACTAATCGCTGGGGATCTCAGGATAATGCTGGAGATCCCAGGCTATAACTATACAAGAGTGCTAGTGTATACTAGCGTGTGGCTATGCCAAGCTATGATACTTACAGTTTCAAGCACAATCATCATTAGTTATTATTAGGAAATCTCATTCTTTGAAGACAATCAACATTAGGATCTACTTCTTTGAGTACTACCTATTGGGTATGTGGAGACAAGTCATGAAGCTACCCCAACAAGTCTTTTCCTTGAAGGAAAGGATTATTGTTGGAAACATCTTTTGATTTATTACGAACATTTCTTAAGGTTAATCAGCATGATGGTTGAACTTGAAGATCGAGAGCTTGATTATGGACGACCTCCATCTGTGAATCCGTCTGTGATGAAGAGGTCACCTTGATAGTGTCTGATTTAATATGTGTTACCTTCTTCTTAATCTCGACTCCCGATTCGGGATGTAGAAGGATATACACCGAAATTATGAGCTGGTAATTCCCCGGCACTGAGACAGCTGAAGGCGTAAAGACCAAGTTTCTAACACCAGTGCACAGCTGTTCGTTAGAAATAACAATCTCATTAGATGGGAATCGACGTACAGCCTCGGATTGAGATAACGTAACAGAGACGAATTCGGTCTCAAAGCCGAGTGAGTACGATTCTTGCCATTCTTCCGATGCGTTGTCAAGTGCTAGCCAGGGTCCGTATCGAAAATAGGGAGGAAACACTCTTTCTCCAAGAGAGGCAGTGTAGCGGTAGCGAGTATAGGGATCAAAGCGAACGTTGACTTCAGGGAAAGGTGAACCAGAAACAATGGTCTCAGGAAGCTGGACCATGAATTTAAGCTCTATATACGGTTTCCGAAGTATAGTGCGAATAGGCATTTTGTGTAGTAGTCAGGATAGAAGGCCCCATAGAAGTCTGATTTGTATGAAGTCAGAGGAATTGGAGATATCTCCTGGAGAGTAAAGTCCATGCATAAGATGAATACCTGTTACAGTATTTATATTGCATTGGATAAGAATTACGGACACCATCCTGTCTTTTTATTCTATATTTCACGCCGGAATTTGTCTTGTTTTAATAGGCAAATTTCCTACACTTGATGATGGGGTATTATTAGCCAGGAATCCCTGCATACGTCGGTGCCATGAAATCTCCTGAGGAATCCAATTGGTGCATAGTTACATCTGATGATCCCATGTCAGAGACAAAGAAACATTTCGGGACAAGGAGCCTCCTTTAAGTTTGTTTCTGATCAGCTGAGCGACCTAGCTTTCAATGACTGCCCTGAAGCCGCTGTCATTGTCGGAGACTTTTCTAAAGGCCTGGGGGCTGCATGTGCAGCCAAAGCTGCTGCTGACCTCGGTCTGACCGGGGTAATCGATGAGCCTTTGGTTTGCCCTCATGAGAGGGATGGAGAATTACCGGAAGCCGCCACAGTTACCGTAGGCGAATCTCAAGGATATACACAACAGATTATATTACAGCTTTGCGAATGGCATGCCGTCAGCGCTATCAAGAAACGGTTGGTTGCTGCTGGACGGTATAAGAAGGAAAAACGGGATGAGCTTATCTCAATGATATGGGATTGGGTGAAAGCGCCCTCTGTTGAGGACTTGGATGAGCGCCGTGGAAAACTTTTAGAGGCCATGCATAGCGAGGAGGCTGTGTATATTCAAAGTTATTATCAGCCAAAAGAGTATCAGTTTTGTCGAGCTCATACTAGGACTTACTCGAACCTTGGTGTTCATTCAACACAGCGGAATGAGTCTTACCATAATGTGGTGAAGGCTCGTTTGAACAAAAACATGCCTATTTCAAAGGCTATTCAAGTCATTGTAGAGCAGACGAAGGAGCTCGGGCGCCTGTATGATGCCGAGATCAATGATCAGCGCCGAACTACCCCTCGAGTCCTCGATGAAGCGGCATTCTCAAGTATAAAACGAAAAGTTACTCGATATGCGCTTGACCTTGTGATTAGAGAGTGGTCTGCCACAAAGAAAATGGCAGACGATATCGAAGACGGAAAGGAAGTTGAGTTTGAGTTTGACCCCGTGCACCTTTGGCTGCGAACTGCCAGTAAGGTACCGCTTACCATGCAAGCATTGGATGCATAACAGCATAGTTGAGAGAGTTCCCCTACCTTTATCTCTCTTCCATCCTCGCTGGACCAGCCGTTTTGAAAAACCATTGGGTTATGACATGGGCCCTTCAACAAGAGGCTGTTCCTGGTCCCAGCCTAGTGGATCGCCATGCGGGTGATCGTTATGCAGCTCGTGGAGTACAAATGGTAGAGGAGTCCGCACTTGCTGTCCTCGACAAGTTGAAGAGCTTGCCACCTGGAATGGCAGAGGCTTTTGCCAATTCATTTGCGAAAGGTTCCAACCGTCTGCTCGCACA
>NPHW01005780.1:399-21536 GCA_002240705.1 Elaphomyces granulatus | reverse complement strand
CATGTGGGAATCATCTATGTTAAACGTAATTCTCCTGTGGAATTGTTCCACGCTTGCAGGCAGGCATGTTTACGCCCTGCATTTATTTCGCGTTTGTGGTACTTCATGGGTAAACATGTGGTCAGGCTATGCAATGGGAACGGCGCATGTTGACCCATTTTCCTTGATAGACATAGCATTCCCGTCGTCTGATCAAGGACTATTGGCAACCTCGGAGAGCAATCCCAGATTCTGAAACTCGAAACAACTTCACAACCAGATGTCCTATGGTCCTGCAAATAGGCTCAAATTGTTCAGAAAGCCTGCTCTACAAACCTATACAATATGGTGAAGAATAATTCAAAATCGGCCACTCAAGCAGTGCTGGAAAATCATAGCAAATCGTGTTTCTAAATCGTCGGAGAAAATTACTATGTCGTCAAAGTATACCACGACAAAGTCATTTAGGAACTCTCTCAGACAGTCGCTCATATACCTTGCGAACTCGGCTGGCGCGTTTTTTAGTCCGAAACACATTACTGTCCATTCGTATAGTCCATCCATATTCGGTTAAGAATGCTGTTTTGTGTTCATCTCCTTCTTTTATTCTAAGGTGATTTTTGTGATGGATGGAACTGGGAGCAGGAATCTTGTTGCTTCGCGTGGCACTTGCCACATTGACCATTAGGCTTGAGATCCATGTCAAACCAACGTTCATAATAACTTCTTGCTGATATTATTCTATAGTATTCCACGCATCTAGGCATCGAGAGAAGTCTGCAGATGCAGAAAAACCCTGTCGTCCATGTTAGCCATCATGATGCAGGACTCGGAGACGATGAGCAAAGAACCCACAATAATCAACTGGAATAGAGCGCTTGTCGTTTCAAAGCCCGTGTTTACGTTGGTATGTATACCTTCGGCAAAGGATTAACTTCTGTTTTTTTTTTTTTTTTTTTTTAAGAAAGCTAACTTACCTTCGCCTTGAGTTTTTGCAAAATCCCATAGTCCCAAGGATTCCGGGCCCTCTAGCTCCGAACTCCTCGCCAGCGTCCTCCTCGAGCTTGCTAGGGCTCCCCTCACCAGCATCAACATCTTCATCATGATGTGGCGTATTTTTGTTAAGCTTGTCAAGCTTGCGAAGCTTGAAATGGTCGAGAAACCCATTTTCGAAATTTCAATGATTGATCATTTTTTATATTGGAAGAAAAAAAGGACTTGCTGTGGTATGGAAAAGAGTTGCATATCTTCGCTCTCTCGGTACTTCCTTTGGTCCGACACTCCTTTTATCCCTAATAAACGCAGGGCCTGCATTCCGCGACACCAAGGGCAAGCTCTACGTATCCCGCAGTGAGACTGAGCTTTAGCAGCGAACAGCCCAGAGGGAGCCATCACGGCAAACTTCGGCCCCCACGGCTTCAAATACAAGGACTGGGAGTCAGACAGAAGTCGTAGGTAGCAACTGTGGCCTCTACAGCCACTGTCATTCCAGCCGCAAACTCTCCAGCAGCGCGCGGGACCAACGCAGCGCTGTCTCTATGCATTGCGCTGCCATCGTAAAGCCCGGGGAATGGATCACTCTCTGTGAGAACAAGATCCATTTTTTTCCTCCGAGCATCTCTGTTGATAGTATCCATCTTCGCGGTGAACCTCGCAACAACCCCGTGGCCCAGTTTGCCCGACTTCCAAATTCGATCGAATGCCTGTTGGCTGTCGTCATCGAGTAGCACGTCTATCGTGTAGGCGCCGTACGTATTTGGCGCCTCCAAAGCAGCCCACTTTATCTCTCCAACGACGATTAATTGAATATCCTTGTGGACATTTGAGTTTGGTTTTTTCCAGCACAGGATATGCCGGTCTCCATATTCACGAACCCAGTGATAGTTCCCGGGGTCAGCGGCCACTTTTTTCAAATTCGCTTTGGTTTGCTGGAAATACTCAAGGCCGGCTCCGTCACGATGCGGCAGAGGCACGTTGTCGGCCTTAGTCCTCCATCAGTATCAGGTAGAAGGTTGAAGACTCTCTTTATAGCACCATGAGCTGTTGGCGGGTCATTGGCCGTTTGGAAACAGCGATTCCGGTAGAGTTACGTTTTCTAGTCGGAGCTGCTAATGATTTCTTGGCTAGTGAGGACTCGGGTTTCACAGGAGGTTCGTCTTTGCTTTCTGCTTCCCCTTCGCTTTCCTTGTCGGCTTAGCGCAAGCAGGCTTCCCAACGAGCCGAGACCGAGACGATACAGGCACGTCTTGACAATCAGGTAGGCAAATTCGGATCGAATCCAGGCTTAAATCAAGAAAAAGCTAGCTGCCTTAAACGAATCCGAGTTAATTTGGATTTGGTTTGACGCCTCTTAATGGTTGCTTGAAAGATTTTGATCGTCAAGACATCCACGTTTCGTCTCAGTCTGAGATGCCTGAGCGCAAGGCGTGGGTGTAGATGAGCAAGTAACTTCGTCCGACGACATCCCTTTGAGTCGATGAATGAGCTATAACCCAATTGTTCATTCAATTTCTTCCAAGATATCGGCGATAGCATGACGACTGCTCTTCCTGCGCTTTCGCAAGTCCGCCTCTGCAGCATTCGTTTTCGAAGCCTGAGGCTTGGGTCCGCCGCCGGAGTGGGATTTGCTGGTATCGTTGGACCAGGGGTGGCAGTTGGCGGAGGCATTGCATAGAAATTTGGAGATGTCTCGTATATGATTGGATCTTGTAGAGAAGGGGCACTATATAGGTCGCGTGGGAGTGATCGATTGCAGTGCAATCGGGTGCCCATGGGATGTCTTCGATGGATAGCGTTTTGCTGTACATTCAGGGTCTGCGGTTGGCCATTGAAACGCTGCCTCTCCCGCTATTTTAGATGACCAAGGATCTCCGGCTCATTCCCACTATAAAACCGTTGTTGCCGGGCGGTTACCTGCCAGGGTGGCAACTGGCCTTGCGTAGAAAGCCAGGCCCAGGATTGCTTGGGCGGCGGCGACTCGGCGACGGCCGACGGGTTCTTCACCTTCTTGTCGAAATCTTTGGTCTCCGGCTCTTCGTCGCGTATATATATCATAGCTGCAGCCTGCAGCTGTTCTGCTTCAATCGAACCGAGTCCTTAATAGTCATAAGTTACTAAAAGGTCTGAGAGTTCAAGCTCTAAGAATTCAACTGTCTAAGCACGACCGACGAGGCTATGGTAGCGATGATGAATCAAGTGGCAGGGGAAAAAAAAAAGCCAACGTAGGTATTGAAATGGGGAACCGGTGCTGTTTTAATGTGCGATTATGTGCTCGACGCTTGATTAACTACTAATAACTAGCACTAGTAGTTGGATGAGGCTTCCCCCCTGAGGGATTGGAAATCTCCAAAAGAAGGATACATAAAGAAAAAGGAATTGTATTAATTGAAAGAATCAGATCGAAAAGATACATACCCGATGCCATGGATGTTACAATGCTCTTGAGCTCTGGAGGGAGGAAATATATTGTTAGCTCATATAATTAAAAGTATTTTGGGCAGGATTTTCAATTGAAGATGAAAATTTAATAAGTGGTTGTAAGTGACGAGGCGGTCAATGGCGGCAGAATAACATAAAGACAACTTGCAGAGTAAGGTGCTACGAGTATAGCGCGAGGTTCTCTACAAAATTACAAGAGGAATTCAATTGCATGGAAGAAAAGTCTTCATGAACAAGTCTCACTTTGCTAGCTAGACGCAATGATTGAACATAATCTTATAGCTACATATGGTTCGTATAAGTTACTTCATTGCTAATAAAAAGAAGGTACAATGCTCTTCCCCATTTCGAGGTGAGGCGATGCTGAAATCCGAGTCCGTAGAGGCGATAGTCGCACGGGGACACAGAATTTTTGTCAGCCGGTTCAATTCTCGAATATCAATACATCTATCTAGCTGATTTCTGTTGAGACAGGCATCAAGTCCAATCCAAGGAAAGGAGTTGATGCGGTGAACAAGAATCCTCCCAGGGGGTCAGATATCACAAAAAAAGAGCTCGCCTTCAACATGGTGGGCCCAATTGGGAATGCAGATGATTTGTGTCAGGGTAATAATTTCATGGGTCGGTTCAGTTATTCATTGTTCACCAAATGCACAAAGGATGATATGAGACAGAGCAGTTATGGTGAATTAAAAAGGGGAGAAGCAAAGAGGAAAAGACGAAGATAACAAGAAAAGAGACAAATGGGGGAAGGGAAATGCAAGGGAAACATGATGGACATGTTTAAAAATTCAGGCTGTGAACCCGTCCCTTCACATGCAATAAGATCATTGGGTTGATAGAGCACAAAATGGATTTGGCTAAAAGCACAATTCATGGAAAAGAAAAAAAAGAAATTGCCGAAATCATAAATCCACTTCACAATGGGTGTAGTGGAACGGCAGGCTTGATCAATGGACAGCACAAGAAAAAGCAAAAGAGCAAGAAAAAGAGAATTTTCTGGTCATCACAGGGTTTTATGGCATGCAAACGCAGTAGCATCCAAAAGGCTGGAAAGTAGTACAAGATCATAAAGCAGGACGCCTGTACCGCAGAATGCATGGACATGTGAATCCAATATATGATTTGGAGGGAATTCAAGATAAAAATCTTGCTATGGTATCATAGTGATTCCCAAAATTCACTGACATGTCAAAGGGGGCCGTTAATTCATGGATATCGTGGCATCGTCTCAGTATGGATACAATTCTGTGACTTTGGAAACCTATGGTTCAGATGTACAACACGACATTCAAAAATAGCCACCAAACATTTGGGCCTGGGTACCAAGACCAGCAGTGGCCTGCTGCGATGGGCTAAAGATGTTCGTGGATGATTCAGTGGCGCCTCCAGATGGAGTGTTGGATGCGGAATGGGAGGCAAATGCCGACGCTACGGCATCTGGAAAGGTCATACCCTGAGAGCAATACTGCTGCTGGCTGACATTAGAGTTGGGGAAAGAGTTATGATGGTACAAAAATGGTTTGGGGGACATTTGCATGGAGGACGGGAGCTGGCCGGGAGTAGATTCGTTCGGGGTAACCTGTCCACTCTGACTTCCGCTCACTCGGCCAGATCCCTCCGACCCCACCATTTTACCGGCAATGCGACGGCCATGGGGGGTCTGGCGGATAGATGGGAGGATAGGTCGGATAGCTTCGACCATCCGAACACGAGTTTCAGGGTCGGCGAAATCCATTGCAGTCTGGACGACGTAATTCGCAAATGAATCGCGGAGCATCTTCTCTAATTCATTCGGAATAAGAATCTCGTCAATCAACTGCCGACGGAGCTGGAATTCGGCAGTGCGAAGGCACTTTTCAATCACATTGGAACTGAATTTCTGCTTAGACAAAGCAGTCACATTGCCAAGGAAGGTCTGACAGAGGGGATCCGTGAAATGCGGTTCAGCGAGATCCAAAATATACTGCACTACATAGTTACCAAAGGGATCCTGGACCAGAGCAAATGCATTGGATGTGATCTGAGCAATCAGGCGAGCTCGCTGATCTCCCGAGGCATGGTCGATGCAACGCTGCAGCACACAGCAACCGTGGCGGTGGGTTCCGACGACCACACAGTTCGTGCCTACTGCATCATAAATGAATTGGGCATCTTCCGCGGAGAGACGGTTGAGACACTTCTGGATGACATGGTTGCCATTGAGATCCTGGACCAGATCCACAACACGATCGCGGAGAGCCTGGATGACCGTCTGAGTCTGCTCCGGAGTAGAAATGAACTCGATCATCTTTTGCAGAGCGCGAGTGCCATGCTGGTTCAGGGCGATCTTGACCAGCTGTGGTGCAGCGTTGTTAATTAGGACAGTACGTTGCTCATCATTGGAATACTCAAGCAACTTCTGGCAGAGGTAATTACCAAATGGGTCTACAAGGAAAGATAGAAAATGGAAAGGGTTAGCGGCTCCAATCAAACAAAAGCTGGACGAAGGGTCAAAGGGTGGATGGAGGATGCCAAGGGAACAACTGACCGGTCATGAGCTCCACGACATGCATACAGGTCTCGGTGAAGATCATCTGGACATGCTCTGGGTTACGCTCCTCGAGTTTCCTCTGCAGATAACGGCAACCATGCTGGTCCTTGCACAGGCCATACAATTCACCCAGGTAATGCTCCAGAGGCACGTTGCCAAAACGAGAAAGCTGGGTAGGATCATTGTCACCACTACGGCGAGAACTGACGCCTCTGGCAGGCGGGTCGGGAAAACGGTAATTGTTATACGGGGGATATCCTGCCGGGTAGGGGCTGTGGGGAGTATAACTGGGGAGCTGGCCATTTACCTGCATTGGGCTGGGCATGTACGCCTGCAAATTGTAATTGTAGAATGGGGCCTGAAAAGCGGTAAGTGGGGTGGAAGCAGCAGAGCTTGCCAGGCTCGAGGGAGGAGCTGACGATGTAATCTGAGGGCCAAATGGAGCAGCACTTCCTTGAAGAGCAGAAAGTGGCACTGGTGGGGCCTGGCTATTGTGGAGCTTCGGTTCGTCGCGCTCGGGGGAGTCCTTGGTTGAGCGAGTATTGACGGCATTGGGGGGGATGCGTCCAAGGCTAGCATTGTGCTGATGGAACGGGTCTGCATGCGTTTTTGGCGGCGTAATGGTAGCGTTGAACCCATTGCCCTTCACCGTCGGCACATCGCTGGTGGAATAAGATGACTGCAAAGAGGTCGGGCGGGAGGAGGAATTGGAAGTATTCACTGACTCGGGGTTACTCTCTCCTCCATAGACCATGTTCAATTCGAGAGAATGGCGGGCAATGTGACGAGGCCCACTCAAAGGGGACGGGTTCTCGCTGGTCGGACTGCCCAACTGGTCAAGGCGGAAGATGTTGAGGCCGTTTTGCGGCATGCTCTGATGCGAGGAACGGTGGCGGTTGTGGGTGTTCCACGATTCGGGCACGGGAGTGCGAGAGTCGGCTAAATCCAAAGCATCCGAATTCAAAGATAGCTGCATATCATGGAGGAGAAAGACGAGGTTAGCACATCTCCGTACGCTCCGCAGCACTTCAAAACAGGCATGCCTGGCCTACCAGTCCTGGATGGTCGTCACGATTTGTGACGGTGGTGAACTTGTCATCTGGATCCGTCATCTTGAGATAGCTTTTGATATCAGGAGTCGGGAGCCGGTCCTCGTCCTTGGGAGTCGCTCTCCCATCTTCGCTGGAGAAGAGATACTTGGTGGCACTGAAGGAATCCAGAGTCGGATTATTGAAAGCGGAGACGGTTGAGCGAATCTGGGAAGCGAGACTAGTCGTTGGCATCGAATAGCGGTGAGTTCTGCCATCAGACAAGGGTTAGTGGATTTGGAATAGTAATTGCGATGAGAAGGGTATGATAAAGAAAGGGGACTGTGGCGGAAACTTCAATCCCCGTTCTTTCGAGCCCGATGGGCAAAAAAGAGAACATAACTTACGATTGCTTGGGACGAGGATAAGACGACACCGATTCCGGGAAGTACTCATCCTCCTCCGAGTTTCGACGCGAACCGGGCACGGAATGAACGGAGTTGTGATTGGTGGGAGTCTGGGCCGAAGTAGGCTTCGACTGCGCAGCTGGCGGAGACGTTATCTGCGAGGGAGAGAAGATATTGAAGATTCCCGGGGAGGAGGTGACGCTGGAGGCAGAAAAACGAGGCTGGGAGAGGACTGAGGGAAAGCCCGGGTCCCGATACTCGGGGGGCGTCGTCGGCTCGCTGACGGGTCCTGAGAGACCGGCCTGGGCGAGATCACGAGCGAGCTGGTCCATCTTCTGCCTTTCTTTCTCTTGCTGCATATCCAGTAGCTTCATGTCCGCCTCTAACCGCTTCTTCTGCTCGCGCATGTACTCGATATGCTGTCTCTTTTTCTCGAACTACAAGTACATGCACACGGTTAGCAGCAGTTGTGAAGGGTTTGTTTGTTGTGGTAGCGTTCGAGAAATGACGGACGGGATACAGAGAGTGTGTGCGTGAGAAAAAAGGGTGGACGGGAGAGAAAACAGAGACCAGTATCTCGAAGGAGTATCTTGTTGCTCTTGATGTAGTATCTGGTTGCCAAGGGTGATGAGAGGAGGCGGGGTGGGATGAGGGAAGGAAAAGAGGGGAGAGGGAAGTGAAAGGAAGATCAGGGTAGTAGCTAAGCACCTACCAACTGAGACTTGTTGTGAAGATTGGTGGCCTAGGTGATGCCGATGGGTCAGTGAATAAGGGTTGGTTGGTTGGTCGAGTGAATTGGACCGACAATGTTTTAAGAAGTTGAGAAACCACGCAAAGACGAGACTAGGTGGGGAAAAGACTCACGGGTGACAGAACCTCGAGAGAATCGGTCAATTGGAAAGGTTGCTGGTTCAACAGATTCCACGAGGAGAGCTTGCTCAAATCGGTGGTGAAGCGTCGTTGTAGGGTATGTGCACGTCCATCCGTGTGTGGTCGCTGAAAGGCAGAGATCAACCCTGGCTGAGCGGGAGACGGCGACGTATAGGTCGAAAAGGGCATCTCGGTGGGAGAACGAGGGGAAAACCGAAGCTCGTCGAAACGATCGCTGAGGCCATTTTTGAATGCCATGGTGGGCAAGGATGCGGAAAAAGAGGGAGGTTTGTTTCAGACTATACAAGATCGAGAGGGGAAACGAATCAACATATCAACTCAATGGTAACTTGACCCTCTTCACTGTTTTCTTCCCTGCTTGTGAATTTGCTTTTCTTCTTATATATATAGGTAACTTCTCCCTTCACTTTTATTTTTTTCTTTCCTTTTCTGTCTTTCCTCTTCCCTTCTAACTTTCCTCTTTCTTCCCCTTCCGTCTGCTCCCAGACCAGAACCAAATTGATATGAAGAATTGACGAGAAGAGAAGAGTAAAATGGAGGGACGGGAAGGGGAGGAAAGGGAAGCAGAAGAAGTGACTGGGGGGGAGAAGGAGGAAATGAGGGAGAAGAAAGGATCAAAAATAAGAGTTGTGTGGGAAGGAGGAGGAAAGGAGGAGAGAGTAAGAGGAAGAAGGGAGAGAATTGAGGACAAGAGCGAGAGGGGTGGAGTCAGTCTGGAGGAGAGAGTCGAGTCGAGTCGAGTCTCGAGTCGGCGTTCGGCTGGCGGTGTGAACAAGTAATAATAAGGGGAGCCGAGATATGTACTTTATTAGTTAGGTTAGTTGTAACTTGTAACTAGAGTGAGTAAGTAGTTAAGTAATGAGGGGGGCGGGGAAAAACGAGGTTGGGTTGGTTTATTAACTTGGGCTGGAGAACTGATTATTAGTTATTAGTTAATAACTTATTTTATTATTATTAGTTGGTTTGGCGGGTTTGGCTGGACTTCGATCAATGGTGTCACTCTGTTTGCTCTCTTGGTTTTATCCAAAATGAGACAACGCAAACCTGCAACCTCACTATCAAAAATCTCTGTTCCAACCACCAACAATATCAATCAAGAACAATGGACAAGAACGTCTTTCTTTTTCACTGTCGTATAATGTTTGCATTGTCTAGATAATCCAGAAAACGAAAAATGGTTGCGTTGGTGCTGATGCTGGTGCTGATGCTGGTGCTGGTGCTGTGCTGTGCTGGTGAGCCGTATCGGGAGGGTTCCCTCTTTCTTTCCTTTTTTTTCCTATGAATAATTATTGATTTAGTTTTGGTGTTCCTTATTTTTTTGGCTAGAAAGGATCCCTGACTGTGGCGAAAAAAAACGATCTTTTCTTTTGAAAATCAATGACTGGGATCAGCGCCTGGATTGTTCTCGACTCTGTAGATCCGATGTCCTCGACAACGTGGCCCAGCCAGATGGGGAAAAAAATGACAATAATCAATAAGAAAAAAAAAAGGGAAGAAAGAAAACAAAACAACAACAATAATCAAAAGGAGATGGAATAAATGAATCCAAAAAAATATCCAAAAGAGAGACACAACTCCAAACACACACAATGAAACAGAAACCAAAACAGTTGTTAATTGTTGTACAGAATTGAACCTTGTGATGGCTTTATTGAAAGGGAAAAGAAAAAAGAAGAGAAAGAGAGAAAGAAAACAAGGGAGCGAATATAATAAGCTGACCAAGGATGAACGCCGAGAAGTGAATACCATCACTAGGCTCTGCAGGGTAACAATGCCATAGTTTGATGATATGCCTTTATACATGAACCATTCAACCCTTTACGCAAAAAAAGGACCCATCAATAGGGGAAAAAACAAACTTTGTTTAAAGAGAAACCTTTTTAACAATAAGACAAAAATAAGCAACAATAAGGGTATAGACATAGAACCTCTCATTCAGCCTCTTCATTCATTATTCAAAGTCATTGTTAAGTTACACATCCAGCAGTAAATCTCACCGCCCATACTATCCTTCTACAGTAGTATCCTCTTGTCATGTCATGTCCAATTCTCCGACTGGCCACCATCCCTTATCTGGTAATGAACTGGGAATGATAGCTATGATATGATAGATCATAGCTCCTAAAGCTCCTATCATACATACTATCAAACCTTGTCGTCGAACAAGGGAAGGGCCCGGCCTCGGCTTCCGTGAAGAACCCATGCATGGAATTCAAATAGACTATTTACTATTTACTTATTAGTAACCTATACTAAACTATAGGATTCATAGTGGCAATTTAGAAACCACATATACCAATTGAAAAGAGGGCGATGGGATATAACCGCGAATCCGCGATATCTTACATATTAGTAACTATCTCTCTTCCTTTAAACACTTTATTATTAAACCATTATATGAATATACAGTTGATAATAAGAGGTGACAAATACATCGAAGCCTCGGTACATACTATACAGAGTACCGTCAGTTTTGATCTACATACCTACTAATATATGAATCTAGTGATGAATCTGATGATCGTCTACTGATTCTGGATGATACTAGTACGACATAGCCTAAAAAATCCTTCTTGCAATCGATCATAAACACTCCACGAATACATATGTTTGATTGAGTGTCAAGCTGGAATAGATTACAGTGGAGGGCGTACCGCACCACATGCAATAGATTAGGTATCTCTATACATTATACTAACTCTAACACTCCTTTTATTTCAAATGAAATTTAAACGTGTGCTCCCTCCACGAGTGTATACTACAGTAGGAATCTCATTTTAGGAACTGCCAATACCGAGGAAAAACCTTGTTGGGAAGTTGCCACTCGATATATAATATCGGGTATGTTAGGTATGTATGGATGTACATTTCTTAGTTCATACTGTCACAATACAAACACCTCTATAAACTTGGACAATATTACCTTATTACATAGAAGCTAGCTGAGGTAAATAAGAGAAATGGATGGAGCGAGGAATGACTCTCGGTGATAGTCCAGTAATTTCAAATAGAGGAGTGATCGGTGGTTTTATAATGTTAAATGCAGCTTCTTAATTCTTACCTATAAATATTACAAAACTGCAGTCAAGAGGCAAGACGATATAACTAATTTGGCATCAGGTCGATTGATAAATTAATCGGATCTTGGGTCCTTTTAGATATGTATCTGATCAGTTACTTTAATTTATATAAATAAACTTTTAATTATTATGCGAGCCTCGGGGAAATATAACAAATACCACCCTTACGTCGTGTTACTATAGTATATGGCATGCAGTTGCCTGACTTGGTATATATCAAGCTCATATGCTGCAACCGCTGGTGCCCTCCCTCATGCATGTGCCTTCAGACGAATTGTCCATATAGAAACCGAGATCGAAATTGTAACGTATGTATAATGATCCGTAGTTATAAATCCAAATAAGCTTTAAAGTTCATATATGGTCGTATACGTATGCATATGCACCATACGCTTATAATTATGAATTCGTAGGCTGCTCCAATCGACGCGTTAAAAGGAAAGTTAAGAAAGTATTATTACTAATTAATAATAAGATGATGATTAAAACAACGTGTCTGCCTAGGTACCTACAATACTCTTTATCGATTCGAGATCGAGGGTCTGGACACTTCGCATACTAATGTCGTTAGGGTTTACGGTTAGTTTTCATACATAGGCCCGTATGAAGTCTATGTAGTCTGATGCATGGTTGCCTGATGCTATACTAACTACTTTCTCTGCATGGCAGTTTTCGATGCATAAGTACCTACTATAGGTGGCAGATTACCTAGTATGTGGTGGTTATTCGGTGACAGCTCTTTATTAAGTCTGGAGCGGTTTTAGTCAATATGTATAATGATGTATATACCTACACTTCTCGATCTAGTTTGAACCATTATTATAATTTATCCATGGTATTTAGTTATGAAGCTCGCTAGCTACCTAGGTAGGTACGTAGTTGTTGGCACAGAATCAGAGTGCTAGTATCATGTGCTTTCATTCTGCTGGCCATATATGGATTAACGAGGGCCTATGCCATACGCCAGCCATTTCAGCTTTAGGTCAGCCCTATAGCCAATTTCAGTTATAGACTTCCCTTTAATGCCTGAACTATTTTAATGAACCCTCGAGCTTTAACATCTACATATCAGGGAAATGTATAACTAATATTAGTTCCAAGGGTTTTAAACCCCAAATAGCTGGCCCCCTAACTTACTATGATGTGTATCTATTAGCCTTTCTTTCTGATACATACAAGGTAACTTGTCCCAGCCACTGGCAGAACGTTAACCGTCATCAGTCATCTCGATCGATCGTGTGTATGTAGAAGGATGGTACATACTATAGTACTTAATAGGACGGTAATGTGTATGTGGTGCCTAATAACTTGAAGCATCGACATTGATTTTGAGAAGCAACTTAATAATTTGAATGGATGTATAAAAGAGACACTAGGTCTCCACATGGATCTATACTATACACTCCGTATTAAAATATACTCTATTCTAATATCTTCCAAGTATACTATGACCATTCAATCCTGTTGAGTTTGTTATAAAACGGTAACATGCGCCTAATTACATGGATGGCAGTTAAGAGTCGGGATCCATACCGAAGTGTAATAAGTCAATAGAGAGGCAGATGATGAAATGTTTCAATGTATTGGATTGAATAGACAGCTGGCGTCTTCTCAATAAGATAGTAGATACTGATGCCGGAAATTGTATTGCAGCTAGTAGCCACTGTATTCTAGTTAAGGATCCATCATCCCAACTGACACGCAAGAGAGCATCACGATCATATTTATGGTGGAATCCGTTACAGACAAGCAAGGTTTTTTTGGATAATAGATATCGATATCGAATATTTTATCATCAACATAACTAAATAAATAACGGCATTGCGAATTTGTCTACCACCCAGTCTTCCGAGCCAGTCCCAGACTGCCAGCTTGACTTCACCGCAGAACATTTTAAAATTCACGATGATACATCCCTTAGAACGATTTGAAGAAGGAAGCTCCAGAAATTTATAATATAACCAAGGAAGTCAGGTGGAGTAAGGGGACAGACGATCCTGAGTGGTGAAGAAGGGAGGGAAGAAAGAAAGAGAAATGTCCAGTGAATTTATATTGAAAGCCACATGTGCAGGCGGTAAAAGGAAAAGTATTCAGATCCAGGCTACCAATTGATCGGTTATGAAACCTTGTTGTTATTAGAAATAATAATGAGATATGAGTTTAAACGGAAAGAATTGCCAGATTGAACTTGGTACTGGACATGCTACATATCGTGATCGATTCTTGCCATTTACTTTTTGATATTTTTATTATCACAAGTAACTACTCGTAAACAGATCTATACCTGTTCTCCCTCTCTCTCGGTCACAGGACGTTTCTATAATGTTCTTTTCCCTTCCCTTCCCTCCTATTCCTCGGTTTCACCCTCCTTAAACACCGTAGCAATGAATCAAGCCTCATATCACGATAGGTTCTACAATGGACTACTTTCTAGTGATGTACTACTTCACCGGGTCAATGAACTGGCTGTTCTTAGTTTCTAATTATATCACTATAATTCATTGGAGAGATATACTGTCATCAGTTTCTGCTCTTTTTCTCTGTTCCCCCACAGTTCGCGGATCCCCGTACCCCCATCATGTCGACTTATCCCATTCTCCATCTATCAGGCTTGAGTGCGTCTGTCCTGTTTGTAATCCTATCTAGAATGGCAAGACAGAGACCGATAGGAGGCATGAATCACCAAACATTAATGACAACAGGGTATAATCTTCGTCCCTATGTCATACAATGGAAGCCCTGTGGATAGAATAGAATATAATAAGGTGGACAGCGAAACCACTATCTGTTCATCTCCCGCTGCAACTAAAGCTGGTGCTAACCTATCTCTGTCAGAGTCTGTACCGCACAATTCCTTATTGGAACAAAGTTTTCGCATGGAGTGACTGAATTTATGCATGCATGTCTGTATGTATGTGTGTGTGCCGTACATGAAGTGGATATGGCGTTTCCGTCGAATACACCCGATACCCAGCAATCCTTTTTATTTTTTATTAGGTTTGATGCTGAAGGCGGAATGTTTACTTGCGAGAATGTTTCCTGAGCATGGGGGTGTCGGCTAATGAGTAGTTACTGTAGGTCTGCAAGATTGGGTACTGATGCTGTTCAAGCTGCAGAAACTTCGACAATCCATCCGCTTCGTGTTGCGTTGTGACAGGTGGTCAACCGGAAAGTGGGGACGGGTAGAACTTCCTGTTCGTCGGTATCGGCGGTCCTACAGAGTCGAGATCTCGTTGTCTTTCATCCCGCCAAAAATAATAATGCGATTGTCGGGATTCCAGTTGGCTCGTCTGACAGCTGGCAGCCTCCAATTCAGTGTTGGCCGTTTCATTCAGGCTTGCTCTGTATTCGTTCATATAGATCCCACGTGTAGCCGGGCCGCAGCTTGGGCTGCTCTTTTGTTTCAACCGTTTCAAGGGTATGATGATGGGGTATTTTCAGGCAGCTGGTACGTAGCAATTTTTCTCTTGTTCGAACTGATGTTGAAAAGAGACACACATTTCCCTGGAGAACATTAGTTATAGCTCCCGGTTGTACAGAGTATTGTCGCGGAAAAGCGTGACTTGGCAGACTTGCTGATGCAAGGGTCTACCCGAGGCTGCACAATCTTCCAATACTTCCTCTGAACAGCTGCTTTCCTGGTTATACCAGAAAGTGCTTTGTGGCTCAAAAGAAAAAGATCAAATCATCGCTCGATATCTATGGGCCATGGCACCATATCTTATCAGCCGCGTGCGATAAGATAACCTCGCCTTAGGTATCCGTTTCACGTTTCGGTGTTTGAAACTTCGATGAATCTTTATGTCTGTTCAAATCGGCCTCTTGAATTGCATTGACTGTCGAATATACTACGCCTAACTACCTTGTTTCAAACCGAGTCCCTCGAACTTAGTTGAAGTTTTGTTGCCCATAACGAAAAAGGTCCAGCTGGCAGCATCGAGCTGTGGGATCAGGATGCCTGCACAGGAGAACAGATGTCACCTCACTCTTGGTGGAATGTATTATATCTGATGCGGACAATTCCCCTCCTCATGACCATGATGAAAGCTGCTATCATCCTGCACCTTGTTTCCGACTATTGACGGCTCTTCTGTGCTGCGTCTCAAGCCTTGTAAACGACACTTGAGAGCGGGCCAGCAAACGTATCGAAAGGCGGGGCTCCGCAGAACGGTCCTTTAAGAGCTGTACCTGTAGCAGCGCAAGACCAACCAGGAACCTGCAGAGAACCTGCAGAATTACGCACCAATTAATTGGAGGGGACATCTGAAATATTTTAAACTTGATTATTTGTGAGAAAGGATATCACCAGAAGACCGAGCTCTCCATACGCTTGATTCATCATCAAAACTGCTTGGAATCTTGTGCAAGCCCCGCCCAGATGGCACCTTCGGAACAAAGGGTTTCTCTGGGAAAGGAACCAGGAAATATTAAGCGCAAGATCGTCTTCACGAAGAGCCATGATCCAACCAGTAGTTATCTCGTCGTCGTGTACTTAAGGGTTGCAGCTGGGAAGATGCTGTCCAGTGTCAGTTGCAGCAGCGCCGAAACTTTGAGTCGTCCGCCGACTAGATCTGAATCTGTGATTGGCCTTGCCTCCTATCTATGACGGATGAGTTAACTGATAACTATCATAGTCGTCTGTCCAACTACTAATCATCAGAGGTGCTCGTTCTTTGAGAAGCTCCCCACAAGACTCCTAGCCAACCCCAGCCGCCAAATCTGCCTGGCTGCTGCATCTGGGGGAATAAATAAACATAAGTTACAGAGGGACCTACGTAACAAGCTGATCGACAGAAGACGAGACCCTTGTTACAACTTACCCCTCACGAAGGTTTGAAGCAGAGCGATGCTTTTGACGCCGGACGACTGCAAAGTGGTCGGTGCTGATTGGACTGACGCCCTGGGCTGCTGCAAGGTTCTTCTGTGCCTCAACAATCCACAACAAATTAATTATTAGCAGCCATATGTCCGTGCTCCGTACGTAATTAAAATACATCAGAGCGCGGAGGAGAGATGCCATTTTCAGGCAACCGGTCAAAAATCGAACTGTACATACTAGTACATACCTAATAGTTGGTCTGTACTTATCGTCAACTCCTCTCGACCCTAGCCAGACCCGCATCAAACTCCGGCCGGACTTCACCGCTTCCCCAGAACCAAGCCCAGGAATGAATAAAACGGCAGCTGCAGGACTCAGATGGCTGTTGGATGAGGTTCCTCCAGAAGGAACGGAGGTACTCCGTACTCCAGCGCTGGGTTCAGGTAGTTAATAATTAATAAATAATAATAATAATAACGGTGGCTGGCTAACGATCTACAGGTTGATGAAAGAACAAGCCAGTAGCAGTCGGGCTCACTAGCTAACCGCTGATCCCAACTGCGACCCCGATCTGACCAAACAAATGAATCAACTCTTCCAAAAAATTGAAAAGAAGAGGGCTGTGAGAAAACAGGAGGGGAAAAAGAAGAAAGAAAGGGAAAATGGAGGCGACCTCGTTGCATGATTGCATCTCAGTTTATTATCAGTGGAGGAGATTTGCTGTTTTGCCCCAGTTGTTGGACATATGATATTTTATTTATTTTTGTCCCCTTGAGCTCGGAGCTCGTTGCGAAAGTCAAGTGGGGGCTAGACAGCCTAGACTCAATTGGAACAAGAATGGCTTGTGAAGTTATGAATGGATATGCAATTTTTGGAAAGGCCCATTGACTACAGTCTACATGAATGTTAACAGTACTAAATAAGTATCATATCTTTCGTGGTTGTTTGATGGCCTGAATTTATATTATGTCCACCTCAAAGCTCCAAGCCAACCCGCGGCAGTGGACAGTGGATAAGTTCCAGGCCAATCAGACTCCAGAGGCAAGCCGCCTTGACTGCTCCGGTGATGGATCAATAATGGATCCGATCCGGATGCTTTTTTTTATCTCTGGTTTTATCTCTGGGTCGTCCTTGGCTTATTAAGAATGTCTCTGGGTCATGTTGTTTTTGTGAAGTTATGTATGTACAATCATAATCAAGTACATATAAATTTTGTATACGTACTCCGTACTCTAACTCCAAACGCCCGTGTGGCAGCTTTGCATGGAACGTCGATTCTCGGATGGCTCCATCGGCTGCTGCAGGCTGCAGCAACCCGCCGTCAATGATCTGATATGTAAGTTAACAGAATCCAATTGGGTCAAACTCTGCCGCTTTTATAAGTTAAATAGAATGAGCTATGTAAGCTGAGTGAATTATTGATAATTCGCAGACTTTATACTTTATATGCATTTTAGGATAGAGTACTATGTACATCGACTCTTTTAAATAATAGCTTTTTCTTATTAATTTATATAATGTTTCTTTTATTTTTTTATATAAGGAAGAGCGAACAGCGAATGAAAGGCCTGGCCTCAGCTTGCTTGCGATTTACAGGCCGACGAATCACAATTAATTTATGTATACAGTATACTACATTTAACGATCATACAACAGCATCGGTTGACCAAGGATGCTTTGCTACATACAACATATGATACAGTAGCAAAGGGACTTCGGTATATCGTGGATTGTGCGTTCGGAATCTTGTACGTTTCATGATCTAGAAGCAAAGACGACGGTATCTTCGTCTCCAACATCAGAATACTGCCAAGTTGCCAACAGGGATCCCGCACGAATCCAAGCAGCGGAGCAGCAGTCGTACGGGAATCCGATTTCGTGCATGGAATCGTGGGGTGCTGCGAGATCACCCTGCAGTCACAGGAAAAGCCAAGTGGAAGAAGCACTGCCGAATACGAACTCTGAGCATTCGTACGATAATCCCACTGATAGAGCACAAAGTCGATGCCGAGCTTGAAAAAATGGCCCGTTCTGGCGTATCATCAAGGGAGATTCGCCGGCGCCGGGAGGAGCTCATGAAAAGTGGCTAATAGCTACCTAGGTTTTATTCTATTTGAGGCCAAGGAGAATGGCCGGATAACTCCAACACATGGGCACTTTACAGTGTCTCTGTGAGGTATCGACGACAGGGAAGTTTTCTTGTTGGATCGGTATGCATGTCGTTAGGGGCCTCGCCTCTATTCTCTTGGCTTAGGGCTGAGCTCCACAGTTCTTTCTTTCTCCTATTTTCCTGTTGATATATTCATTCCAAGGTTCTGGCTTCCTCACAGGTATATTAGACTAACAATGGATACAATAAAATGGTATACATTTTGCCTCGTTGCCAGACCAATGACAGCCTGGCTACTTGCTCTCTAATGCTCTGCTCTTGGGTGCGGGAGATTTCTGTTTTTGATGAGGGAAGCAAGCAAAGGTTCAGCTCTCATCTCCGTGGCTCATCTTCGTCTGTAACAGGGCTCAGTCATTGAAGATGTAGCAACCCTTAGTATATTGGCAGCTATATACTAAGGCGAAGGAAGAAGAAAGAGAAAGACAAGAACTCCTGACTTCTGATGAGTACCGGAGAAGGCTGTCTCGGTATTTTTCTTATTTTCCACTTTTCTCCCGGCGAGTGGTCAATGGACCAGTTCATGAGCAGTTGCGACACGTACCGGTGCCGTCTCGTTTGACGCAGGTTGCCAAACGGATTTTGTTTCCCAATAATATCTGGAAGAGGTCTTGGGTCTTCCTAGTGGAAAACAAGTTCTGCTTTTACATTGATCCAAGGCGATATCAGCCACTTCGACTCTGGCCCATGTGCCTCCGCTATCACGCGTACTTGCGATCATATTTTAGCAGATACTATGTGAGCAAAGGGGGAAAAATCTCTTGATTTATCTTGCATGAGATCTAGGGATGCAATGTTGCGTTTAATGAACTGACATGTATCACTAGATGGACCTAAGATGGCCCGGAATCCAGTATACGCTCTCGAGTACATCTCCTTAGCCTCGTCCAGATGCCCTTGAGCAGCGAAAAGATCGGCTAGACCCCATAAGGATTCGTACGCCCCGTTAACCCTGCCAGAAGGCAGCGAAATCTTATATCCCACGAGTATCCATCACTAGAATGGAATCTTTGGGCCCGGGTTCGGGAGAGCCCTAGGTAAAGAATGGGATTGAGCCAGTATCATAATGGCAGGATGATGTCTTCAAACATTGCGAATTTTTGGTAATTGACAAAAACTCAATGATTGGGCTTGGAACCCTTTACCGATCGATTAAGGACTTTGCCAAATATTTCCTACTAGGCCGGTTTAAATGTCCTTCTATGCGGTGATTTCTACCAACTCCCGCGGCCCGCCAGTGATAGAAAAGGCGCTCTATTAAACACTTCTGCCTACTGCAAGAAAGGTTATGACAACAAAATCAATGAGGGGGAAAGGGTGAGAAAAAGGGCTCCCGTCGGCATTCTGCTCAGATTCCATAAGACAACGTAGTAAGCAGCAATCCAAGTGAAAGTCCGGGTGTGCCAGTTACCTATTCTCATTGGTTGAATCTATGCTTTTTTCAGTTTGACATCATGATTGTAACTCCCAGTTCAGCCTGACAATAATATAAAAAGAACGGTCACTCCACCGTAATCAGCATCGGTATGCCAACCACACAGTTTCCAGGCTGCAGAGAACGATATTTCCATCATTATTTCAAACCAGGAAACTCCACCAAGATTCAATATCGGGGTCAAGATAAATTAATGATACGGATCCGGTATGCATTGGACGTCCCATGTATGATCTGGTGGCCATGCACTGCCACCTAAGTCCCGTGTACATTGACTTGTTGCTTCAAAAGGGCCTCTTTCACGAGAACCCGACAAAAAAGCATCCCCCCCCGCCCATGCTGCTGACGCCAAAGTATCCAGCGGGTGTTCTTCCCATAAAGCTCATGGTGAAGACATCCAGAGATTCTAAATTCTTTAGGAATCGGCCTAGAACCAAGAATTTCATATTGCGTTTGCACCACTAAGTGGCTAGATGCACATTCAGCTTGATCTTAATAATAATCCCCAGTGCATGGTCAAGAATAGAACATTCATGGCTGAGACATCTAGTTTTCTTCAGTCCACCTTCCTTTCCCACGTCCACTTTGAATGCCCGTAAGCGCCCATGCTCTGGGAAGTGTTTTCATAATCTGTATTTATTCTGAGACAGTGCCTTTAGATAGCTTATCAACCTGCATGTGACCTTTTGCCGGAAAGTCAGCTGGTTGAACACATGGGCATAACTCAACAAGTCCTGATCTCTACATGGCAGTGCACTCTCTCCCTGAGACAGAAGCTGTGGGATATAGGCACGATACCGAAAGGGACTATTATTAGCAAATTCCAGACGTGGACGCAATGTAAGACAGGTAGCACAGTGAAGCCAGTGCTTGTAATGATCCTTTTCTAGGCGCCAAAGGAGCTCAGTACGCGCACGTGGAGCAATGGACTATCTGATAGTTACGAGCCGGTGGGCGTATGATTTAAAACCAGGCCCGATTTTATATTAGAGTATCCATCCATACAGGTCGAGTGTCTTATCTCGGCATGCTTAGTCTAGTTTGCACCCACCCGTGTTTAATATTAAATCTTTTCAATATCCATTATTTCGACCCCGTCTAATAAGTCGCTAAACTGAGATAAGCTCAAGTCTATCATACCTTCACATTCCCCTCGCTGGAGTCGTCTCGAAATCCAACCCGAAAAATGCGCCTTTTGAATCTCAACGACACTGCCGAGTTCGGCCTGACCAAGTACTTTGTTAGCGACGACATACCCCGTTATGCTACTAGTATCCTTTCGGGAGCGGGTCAGCTTCAAAGATATGATGGATGGTACCGCCAAGAGCAAGGTTCTTGGCTACAACAAGATCCGGTTCTG
>NPHW01005777.1:229-11786 GCA_002240705.1 Elaphomyces granulatus | reverse complement strand
ATTTGTAATCGATTAATGAAGGGGCAAAAATCGACCACAAATTCATTTGAAAATAAACTTTAAATCACGTGATGAGGCTAGTGACGGTAAAATTTGACCATACAAAATCATTTGAAAATAAAATTTTAATCACGTGACCAAAGATACTTTCCCTAATTTCTCTACCACCACGACGTCTTTAATAAAATATAATTACATATTTGGAATGCGCTCGATCAGGGCTATCTATCTATCTACTCAGAATAAAATAATTAATTGTTGGTGTTAGATTCGCAAATTGTGGTTGCGTTTAGAGGACTTCTTCGTCTCCATGCTCAATGAGGGAAACCTCTTCTGGGACGAAAACAATCACGACCTCTGATGCTCTATCTCGAGACTTTCTTCATGAGTAGCACCAAGGGTAAGGGGGTCTAGGCTGTTAGCGAGAAATTTATTAGCAGGCAACAAGATAACGTCCTTGGCCATCTGAGAGCCTCTCTACTACTATTCATAATAATATGGAGACAGTGAGAGTCGCTCTACAACCCTTTCATTGATGGATCTTAGCGACCTTTTCCAGTTTGTCGTGCCAAATTCCTTCAGGGACTATGAATCCCTACGTACTTGCAAATGCATTCAGTATGTTGCTGTCGAAGTAGCATCGGTCAGTTCTTCACATTTACATATGAGGTATAGGTAGTATCTAGGGACATACATCTGGAACGTAGGTATGAATTTTCCGTCAAACGGATACCTAACGTATCATCTTGTACCCCTCACTCCACAAGCCCTAGTTTGTAAGAGGATAATTGCGTTCTATGCAGGTTGTGGTGAAGAGTAGCGTTTCGCCTCCGGTTAAAGATGTCCCGGGCTTTTGTACTCTCTGCATGATAACGATTTGTTAGTCCTATGATATGATAAAGGAGTTGGATGGGGCAGATACATAGATAATAATATCTCGGTTTCCGAAGATTAATAGCACTCATGAAGACCAGACTCTATTATATGCCAGAGACGTTCCTGATTTGGAGATATTGTGGAAAGGAATTAGTGAAGGAACTGGGAAAGGAATAAATAATAAGAGAAGGTACTATAAGTTATCGAAGAGAAATACATATAGATATGATAAATAATTGTCAGCCTCGATTGTGGCCCGACAACATCGCATCCAAAATTAAGGAAGGAATAGATCAGATAACAAACCGATCCCCTAATAAATCAAACCTAGTACATCAATTTAATATAACCGTCAGTTGTTGAGGTCGTAGGGCCACTTCCTCATATTGATAAGATTGCCAATACGTACCTACTATCTTGTGTTGCTTAATTCGCCTATATTATCATTTTCAGATTCAACATTGACATACATGTCATAATGTGCTTCACACCATTTTATATGGACGTTTGATAATCGATGAGACCTGAACACCCACAAGGTGTAACGTAAAAGAGGCTCCTGAAATTGAAAGAATCCTTATTCATTAAAGGGTATTGACTGGTGCTAATGTCTTCTTTTCCTTCTATTGAATGTTGTGCAAAGGAATGGCAGCAAAACCATGCGATGAATAAATGAGTTTCTTCAACACTTCAACAGCATGTTTGACAATAAAAAAAATTCTTTTTTTGCCTTAGACTTGGCTCAATTCTGTGTAGTGTCAGTACTGCTTCTTCCTGTCATAATTAATGGCTTTCCTCGACCCCTAGAAAGCAACATAACTGGAAAAAGTGATGTAGAGCCTAAAATTATGTCATCAGCCTTTGCTATTAGCTATGGAAGAGAAAGGAGGGAGGGGGAAGGAATTGAAGCACTTGATATGTGCTCACCTTCAGGTGCAAACATGCGGAACGGTAGATACCGTGCTCGGGAGCTGACATTAGGGTAAAGAATCATGCACACACATGCACACCACACACACCAGACACACCACACAGATACCGAACTATTATTATTATTTTAGTCTGGGTGTCCCCTGGTTACTGTGCTGTTCCATGTGTTGTGGTCTGCCTGATTAGGGATGGCTTCTCAGCTGAGCTTTCCTACATAAATTTTCTCCACTCCTCTTCCCACTGTTTTTGTTTTTTTTTCCCATCATCTTTCTCTTCTCTCTGCCATTTCACTGGCATCTTCAGTTTGTTCAAGGATTTATTACTGTTAACCTTTGTCTTGGAGCTGATTTTCTTCTGATTTCAAGCCGGGAACTTGCTGTGTTGGCCCTAGTACGTGATATGTAGGTTTCTTTTCATATGACTTTTTTCACTTGTCTTGCCCTCTTTCTGGGAGTGTGCTGCTTTGCCCATGGACAGGAGGCTACATGTCTGCAAGGCCTTCATGAGTCGTTTCTGGAGAGACTGAATACATCCCCAATTCATATGAACAGCATCAATCATACATTTCTCCTGTCTGATTTATATATAACTTGCACGTTGTTCCGTACTCCTGAACGATGCCTGTCATAGCTGTTGAGATTATTCCTCATGAATGCTTCTCCTCACTGTCACTTTGAATGGAAATCCTCACCTGAACATGGCAAAGTTGTCAACTAATGAATGAATCTAGCAAAGAAAGAATTATCCTTTTGTAGCCGTGTTTTAGGACTGCAAGATGAGTGCCTCCGACATGGCTGAGTTGGACATCCCGATCAAGGATGTCACCAACCAACAGAATCATACTACCATGAATGCCGAGGCTGCCGCAGTGGCACGCGAAAAGGGATGGGTACCTCCTGAGAAGTATGATTATTCCAAATACACTACTGTTGCCTCTGGTGGGCCTGTCGAAGGTGAGGCAAACAATGAGGCACCTGAATGGGCGTCGAACGCTGCCAAGTATGAGTGGAATGAGGAATACGGTGATATCGGTCCTCCTAATCCTGAGCTCGAGGAGATGCTTTTCCACAACGAGTACATCAACCGTGTTGGAATCAAGTTCGAGTTGTACGTTTTTCTCCCTATTAATCTACATGGTATCCCTGGCATCTAATAGATAACAAAAATCTATAGGCTGCGGAACATCAAGGTCACCGCAGAGACGACGGAGCAGCCTCATCCTGTGAAGAGTGTAAGTGTATCCATCATTACATTCTGTAACAATTAGCTGAGCCACATCTAGTTTGATGACGCGGGGCTCCATCCTATCATGCGCGAAAACATTCGTCTCTGTGGCTACGATGTCCCAACCCCTATCCAGGCGTACGCAATCCCAGCGGTGTTAACTGGACATGACTTGATTGCTGTGGCTCAGACTGGTAAGACTCCAGCAGTCATAGATATATAGGTATTGTGCTGACGAGACAAGGTTCTGGTAAAACGGCAGCTTTCTTGATCCCAGTGCTCTCGAAGCTTATGGGGAAGGCAAAAAAATTGGCTGCTCCGCGTCCCAATATCGCTGCTGGATATGACCCGGCCGTCGACGCAGTCAGGGCTGAGCCGCTGGTGCTGATAGTTGCTCCTACAAGGGAGTTGTCCACCCAAATATTTGATGAAGCGCGTCGTCTCTGCTATCGCTCAATGCTTCGTCCCTGTGTTGTGTACGGTGGAGGACCCGTTCGTGAGCAACGCGAAGAACTCCAGAAGGGTTGCGATGTTTTGATTGGAACTCCTGGTCGTCTTCTTGACTTCATGGATAAGCCACATATTCTTTCTCTCCTTCGAGTCAAGTAGAAACCCTTCTGATCCGTGGGAAAGCTTCTAGAACTGACTGGCATGTAAGGTATACGATCATCGACGAAGCTGATGAGCTGCTTCATTCTGACTGGGACACCGAATTTACGAAAATAATGTCCGGTGGTGGTATGATACGATTATCTAAACTTCTTTATTGGGAACCAGATTAATCGTTGTCTAGATACAAATGAGGATGCTGACCATCGTTACATGATGTTCTCGGCAACTTTCAACAAGCATTGTCGTGAACTTGCTCGTAAATTCCTCTCAGCTGATCACGTCCGTATTCGTATCGGTCGTGCTGGCAGTTCCCACATGAATGTTGAGCAGCAGGTTAGTAAATAGAGACATAAAAGCTGAAGATTTAGCTAATTCTATAATTCTATAGGTCGTCTACGCCGAGGAGCACAAAAAGAAACAGTGCCTCTATGACCTGCTCATGTCAATGCCGCCGTCTCGCACTTTGGTCTTTGTCAATAACAAGACCCAGGCCGATTTTGTCGATGACTACCTGTATAATATGGGGCTCCCGAGCACATCCATCCACTCTGACAGAACTCAACGGGAGCGCGAGGATGCTCTGTAAGTGTTTTCGACTCGTTGGAGGTTTGCTCAGTAGATTACTCACATCTTTTCTCTCAAGGCGCGGCTTTCGCCATGCGAGAACTCCCATTTTAGTCGCCACAGGGGTTTCAGCCCGCGGACTAGATGTGAGGAACGTCATGCACGTCGTTAATTTTGATTTACCGAACACACAGTATGGCGGCATTGATGAGTACATCCATCGCATTGGTAAACAATATTTTTTCCTCCTCTGTGCCAAGACTGAGAGCTGATATTTCTATAGGTCGCACAGCACGTATTGGTAACGAGGGACTGGCAACCTCGTTCTACAATAATGACAAGAACGCGGATATTGCCCCCGAGCTTGTGAAGATTCTTCTGGAGTGCAGTCAGACGATTCCAGATTTTCTAGAGAGCGTTAAACCGGCCGATGGTACCCTCGTCTTTAATGACGATACTGACGATGAGGGCGAAGAGAAGAACAGCGGTGATCCGTGGGCAAGCTGGGAAAAAGGAACGGCTCCTTCCACGGCTGTTGAAAATGAAGCTCCTAAACAGGCAGCCGTCGCGGGGGATGCTGATCAGGAAGAAGAGCCACAAGATTCCGGCTTCAATTGGTAGATCTCATAACGGTGGCATGTGATTCTTTTTCGTTTCTGTCATTCTCATTTTAACGATCACGATCTGCATGGGTTGGGGCCTTCTATATGCATTTTGGTTCATCCGCCCATGGCCACTTGGTCTGGGTCATCCGTCTTCCACCTCCATGGAAGAGATGACCCCGGCCGTGGGCGGATGGACCGCGGGCGTTGTGTCTCTTTGATGTGATGACTGTCTGAGATTCATTGCCTTTTAGTTCTGATTTGAATTGAGATAAC
Source organism: Elaphomyces granulatus (assembly GCA_002240705.1). NCBI lineage: Eukaryota > Fungi > Ascomycota > Eurotiomycetes > Eurotiales > Elaphomycetaceae > Elaphomyces > Elaphomyces granulatus. Next base: position 6,702 of record NPHW01005777.1, on the reverse strand, counting down.
AGTAGTTTGTATTTATTATTATATCCTAGCTGAATGAAGATGTTTTCGAAATGCTGGGCACACATATGTAGAATTCCAAAATAATTAAATACCTATGAATATAATCTACGTGCAGACATAGGAATGCCACTTTTCTCCGTTTTAAGATTGACTTTTATCTGCAAAATAGTCAATACCTCAGTCCCCTTGAGATAAAGCCTGCAACTGAGAGGCTTTGCTTAAGTAAGTAGCACCTGTGTATGTACATACCTGCTTCACTCCTGCCAGATTTGCCAGGAGTTAGCAGTTCGCCGTTCCTGCCTAAATTATCTCTCGCCACGTAGGTTTTTAGTGCTGTCAACATGGATGGATCTCTCCCCAAGATTCATCCTGACCCTTGTTGCTTCATGATACTGAATACATGAGATACAGGCTTTTCCTTCTCCTTACCTTCTAGTTCATTATTGCTTAGGGAATCGACTACTTTCTATATGATCATGCACTCCTGTTCTTCTTACTTGGTGAAGGCGATTGGCCTCACTCAGGCATTGTTGGCATTGCTTGTTCACGGGGCAAAGTCCTTCATCCATACAAGGCCTGATGGCTTTGTTATCGATACCTTCCGTGGTGGTGATTTCAACGATCTAGGTGCCTGGCATGGGCCTGGAGAAGGTATGCCATTTGATGGTGGAGATGGCTATATAAGGCTCTTCCCTGTGAACGCCGATCAGAATTATCACACTCAGCTCTCGTCATCCTGTTTCGACCTGCGTCCCTACAATTACATGTATCTTCATATTGCCTTCGCGGGAACGGACAAGTTCAGTATCTCTCTCAACCAGAACAATAAACAATGCGATCCGGGCTTGTCTCCCTACCCGGAGACATGGGATACCGTGGAAGCCTCTCGCTATGCAATCTCTCGCTATCCTCTGCAGAATGACATCTATGTTCCCATATCCCATTTCAAAATTGACCTGTCAAGGGTCGTATCCGTCTCCTTCAATGGATTTTACAGCGACGATATATTGACTCTGTTCCGAGTCGAGGTACTTCCCGATATTCCCGACGATGTCTCCATACCTGAGAAGCTTCCAAGTGGGACAATGGTGTTGAAATGCAAGCGGCCGAATTCTTTCGCCTTTGGGATTGATGACGGAGAGCCGTATTTAGCTCAGCATCTTATGGCAATCCTGAAGGAAGAGGGAATCCTCGTCACCTTCTTTGTTGTAGGCCGCGGTCTTGAATCCTTGGAGTCCAATTTCACCCAGGTCTACCGTGAAATGTTGAGTCTAGGACACCAGGTCGCCCTTCACTCCTATACGCATCCTAAGTGAGTCACCGCGAGAAGAGAACACTGGATCTTCCCTTTGGGATGTACTAACTTTGCAACTAGGATGGAAGGGTTGAGAACGATCGAGCAGATAGATGACGAAATTGTCCAGAGCATTGATGTCATGAAACACTTTCTTGGGATTGAATGTAAGATCATTTCCAGTGTTACATAAGTTGAAACAAAGAGCTAATCACCGGTTTGGCAGCCCGGTATTTCCGCCCCCCATACGGCATCGTTGGCGCGAGAACCAGAGAGCGATTGGCATATTTTATTGACGATCCGTACATCGTCAATTGGAGCGTCGATATTGCCGACTGGCTCTATGCAAATTCAAGTATGCCCGAGATGCAACTGAAGTCCTTTGAACACGACGTCAAGCGGGGCGGTGATCTTGTGGTGATGCATTACTTGAGTCCTAGCACTGTTTCCTACTTTAGAGACGCCATCCGCCTTGCGAGGGAAACTGGAAAGCAAATTATGAGGGTGGATCAATGCATGGAGGACCCGGATGCGCCTCCCCTTCATAAACAGACGCCCTATAAGCTATCACTAGACCCTGAATCGTCGTCGGAGCCATTGGAGGAGTCTTGAGAATGCCAGACTGCATAATATATTTACTCTTACATAGATTTACTAGCAGTCACATCAAAATCGTCCACGAATACCACCTTCTTCTCTTTATGTAATAGGGTTTTAAGACAGATCCGAATTCAATTAAAGCTCCTAAACGAGGTTGTAATGAAATCAATATGAACTCTCTCTCCAAGCTATTTAATCACCGTGGGATTCGCGCACCATCAACTAATCCGTATGCTACTGAGCAGCTGGTGAAACACCAAGCCAATCTTATGATCAGGAAACATAGCGACTCGAAAACCACGAAATCGCTGAGAAAAGTCCGGGGCCTCGCCATCGTCAATCCATTCGGCTCGAATGTTTCCACCGGCAATATTCGCTTCTGAATCACTTGTCACATAACTAGATAGCGTACTCATTGGCCTTGAACCTTCAGGTAACCTCCACCCTGTTTCCACCGTCTTGATATCTTCGTGCAACGTCCTGTAATCTAACGAAGACACTTAGACTGTCAGTAGATGAACTATCAAATTTCAATGAGATCGTCATTCCTTTGAGGCTTCTATAAATCACCCTCGAATCGGCTCACCGGCCTCAACGGCGATAGTAGTAGCATGCTTGTATGCTAACTTGACAGTCTCATGGCATGGCTGGCCCGGTGTTTGAATATGGACTGTGCAGCGCTGGAGACATGACGACCTATTTCAAACTGCGGCCTTGGTGTTGAAGTCCTGTAGGAAAATGTTAGCCAGGCTCTGGACTACGTGACGAGGGAAAGATATTTACCATCTCATTCCGGGAGGAATCTCGACTCTCGAGTGGCTACTTCGTTATGTAGAAACTAAAGTACTAAGGTGAGGAAGGCTTCGTTCTATCAAGAAACTGGTTAAGAATTGACAGCAGTACATAACGAAACACAGGATATAGAGAGCCCAAGCTTTTGGTGCTTTTGATCCAGAGCCCGCCACGGCCCACACTTCCATTTCTCTCGCATCCTCCTCGAACCTTTTCCGGCTTTCCGGTTAATTTTCAGCGATATACATACTCATATACAATTTCCTTAACATGCTTCGACGAGCGGGTGTTCAGAGAAAGAGAGATTTTTCTGAAAGTATAGCTAAGTCTTGCCAATAAGATTATATATAACCCAACTAGATAATTTTTAATTGGTCAGCAACTGACCAGGTGGTAATTTAGAATATGTCTGTGCTCACCAGGTCGTAACTTTGAAACCAGATGGCACCCCAGTGGGCGCAAAGATTATTATAAAAGAACGGAGACCGGAATTCGAAACAAAAGAACCACAACAAATATCAAGAAGAGATTCGTGGATCCCATACCCAGATCGCTACCTCTCCCAAGAGGAATTTCGACCTGCAGTGCAGAGTTGACTATTGAAATCTACATAATAGTGAACAACGTAATAGCTGAATGCAAGGACATGACAGCTATAAAGAAAGGCGAAGTGGTCATCTTGGACCAAGAACTAGCAGCTGCTAGGGAGGAAATTGCTCAGCTGAAATCCAGAATCAAGGATAAGGATACTGCCACCACAAGCTTACAGGAAACGCAGATCATTATACCACTCCAGCACTGCGCTTAATCTATGTAAAGAGCCGTTGCGGTGGACGTGCTGCTGAGCACATTATCTCCCGATCCCCAATCGAAAGCCATGAACAAATATCGAGATGCAGCAGATATTTTTGATCACCTCAAGATCCTCTTTCCAGACGCGAACCGGTGGCAAACGCAAAAGCAAAATATCGCCGCTTATTCATGAAACTATCCGATAAATTCAAAGAGTTTCTTTCCGAATTCTTTTACTTGGCTCAAGAATCGGAGCTCGCTGAATCGGAATGGAAGGAGTTGTATTAAAACTTCATCCAGAGATTCAGCGTTTAGTTATTAAAGAGAGTAACGACTCATCGCTCGACTTTGCTGGATTCGTTACGTAGGCCTGTACAGTGTACACAGACTGCTAACCGCCTTGAGATGATCATTCTTCAGGAACAGCGGTTGAAGAATCGTCCACAGAGCACAACCACAAGGTCAAGCCTTCGTGAGCCTTCAGCAGTTAACGCCAGAATTCCCACTACGACCATATCACGTCCGCGGGCCCCTGCCCTAGAGCCGGGGGTCTGTCCGACGACAAAAATTCAGTTCAGGAAAATGTTTTTATTGTAAGGAAGCTGGACATATCTCGCTGTCTGCTGAACCTAAATCTCTCATGTTGTTAGATGGACCACAGATCGAGAGCGGAATATCGGGGAAAGGGAGCCCCTAGGAAGACCCGAAGAGTCTCCTGCCTACATGAGTTTGACGTAGCAGATCTGGATTTAAGCAAATTGTTTGGTAGACAGAGCTTCACTGTACCTAGCCAGATAGCTTTCAATGGATACAGCATTCCTGCAAACACGCTAGCAGACTCAGGAGGAAAGGGATATCTTTTCAATTGATCGATTAATTCAATCCAAAGGTTTAAAAATATCCAATCAATCAAGTTAGAGGTCCTTGGATTGATTGATTGATAGCAAGTCTGCTGAAAGAGACAATTCAAGACCTCCCATCAAAAAGAATACAATTCCTAGGAAATAAGGCCAAGAAGTCGGGGCCCAACTACTAAGACGCTTAGCCTACAAGATGCTGCCATTCTATTGTCTCAGTAGGTAGTATCGGTCTGAGCTGACTGAGACAAACTCTGGAAGTATCCTTTAGTTAGAACTTAGTTGATTTGTCTATACATTAAGACAGATAAATTCCTGTTTAGATAGAGAAACATCATAGATTACCTTCTCGGGCATTATAGACTTAAAGCAAGCTTCGCTTGCAATGATATTATACGAAAATTGAAATTGGGGAGGCAGTGGCACAAATGGCAATCTAAAACCGAGTAAAGCAGACAGAACATCATCAGATACGTATTCTACTCGAGGACATCAAATCCGACCTTCTTGAAGACCGTGAACTGATCCCTTGAAGATAAATTTCTCTTTTCATTGTAGCTGCGCTGCCAGTAGTGCTCATTTAGCTTTGCTTCGCAGTTGGAAATTCTACCCCTTCACCATGGCCCTGGCGAGGAGTCTTCATTCTATCCCACACGTACTCGACTTGCGCGGGCAAAGCAAAAGGAAAAAAGAAAAAGGGAAAGAAAGCTATCCCGCATCGAAACCTCCATCTCTATGCATAATTCTTGGTGCAACAACAACTATTAGTGCAGCATTGAGTCAGCGATGTGTTTCATAACGGAAGGAAAGGGATGAATACCAAAAACTTTTGGAGTCTCCAAACCCTCTTTGCCAAATGTCGTATGGTCATTAGGAAATTTCTTTCGGCTGCATTCTTCGAGGGCCAACAACTTTCTGGAATGGAAGTTCGATTCTTCCGGGAAGTGGAACGACAATGGCTCCATCACTGGATATAGTTATGCATACTTCTTGGACAGGAAAGGCTCTTCTTTCTGGTGGATTTTGTGTGGTGGTTGATCTCGCTGCTGTGTCACAAAGTTCCCTCGGATGGTTCCGGTTTACTTTGATTGTGACCCTCAGCCAACCAAGCGCTTCACCAATGAGCTGGGGATTTGATTCAGACAGTGCCACTTCTAAAACCATACTCAACTCCGGATCTTTAGAATTAGATATTGGTGCCCAGCTTCCGTCTGCTCTTTTGGAGAAATCACCATATGTAACGTGGGTTGTTCCCAGAATGTCAAGCTCTTCGTCCAACCCCATAGCGATGATCTGATTGTTGAAGTATACTGTGACTTTCGTTTTCAATTGGCCAGTCGAGTGTTGGTAAGTCCAACGAATGTAATCCAATGCTTGCGACTTTTCTGAACAACTAAGGATTTTTACGAACTCATCATGGGAAGCATTGCAGTAGAACAAATACTGGTTTCTCGTTTGGTCATTCTTTAGTGCAGATCAAACCAATTTTTGCGCAAGCTCGCCAAGCTTTTGTACTGACGTTCCATTTTTTTTTATTTTTTTTTAGAAGACTGGAGAACGACCAAAGAAAGTTTTATATATATAGCATCATCATAATATATGGTTGGTCCGCCCGCAGATTCACAAATTCAGTGCTTTTATTTGTCTATCTATTCAATCGACAAGGATAGGATCGAACAAGAACAAGAATTTGATTATCTATCGCCATTTATTTTACTTTCCATCTGTGTCAACGGAACAAGAGAAAAGAAAAAGAAACCGGCATCATCCATACGATCAAATTCTATCCTCAGCCGGTCTCCTTGCGAAAGAGTCCGGCGATTCGATGCTCTCCGTAGCTGGTAGAGAAAAGACCAGAAAAGACCACGTGGATTGGATCAGATAGAGTGCGTGCGAGCAGTATGGTCCCTAATCGGGGTTTCAAAAATCCTGAAATTTGGAGCCTGTCACTGTGACAGCCGCAGCCTGACCATCAATATAACAGGGCTCAGTCAATAAAGAAATGGTCTTATTGGCAGCTATATTCGTATGAGAATTGCTATTCGTGTGCTATCCGACTATTCGTACCTACTGTGTGAAGCGTGCCGCTTTCCTTCATAAAGGAGGCTCAGTAATATTTTTTGGCACAACACGGCCTT
>NPHW01005753.1:2468-12577 GCA_002240705.1 Elaphomyces granulatus | reverse complement strand
CATTGGGATGGCCAGTCTCGAGTCCCTCTCGAATACGCCCTCTCGAGTAGGGGGTGGAAAAATCCAGTAATATTGTTTTATTACGATAATTAAGCCGTAGTTGCGATAATAACGTTTTTATTACCGTAAGACATGACCCCGCGCGGGGTGCGTCCTGACGCGTCGAATACACTTCTATATATATGATAGCCATAACCATGCCTCGTCCAAGGGATCGAAGGCTTTCTAGAAGCTTTAAAACCATTCCTCTCCTCGAAGGTAATTTGAAAGGCTATTTCGCCCTGAATTAACTGTAAAAGCTAAATTTTTAAAAGAATCCTCAGGCGTTATGTCTCCGTTGCAACCAATGGAAGAGGGCTTCTAATTCCAGGGAAATGACCTCTCATCTCGACAGTGAATGCATACTCTTATACAATATCATAGTTGAACCCCGCACGTCTCTCTAAGGCTATAGCCTCGAAGTCGTTAGGCGTGATTCTTAACAAGGTAATTTTCTATATCGATGTTTGGATACGGCTAGTCGCGTATACAGTACGACTATCACTACTAGAGGTCGTTTTCTTGTGTTTTAGGGCGTTTTGGCCATGTGATCCTCTGAAATCTGCCTTCAAAGTTCAGTGTTCACTGAGCTTTCTCGCCAAACAAACAGGCTAGAAAAGCTCTATGCAAGTGGAACTCTCTCACATCATACATAAGATATGCAGACCATAAAGGTTATGTAATAACTATCTAGTGGTACCGAGAGCACTGAGGTAACCTCTATAGTATAAAAGAGCGGTCAGAATCAAATCGATATAAAGAGGTTTTACCGTATTCCTCCCGCCTGCAGGGTATTTTATGATATCATAGCATTATGTATGATAGATCATAGAATATACGTTAGCCGACCGGGATCTATCATGCCCCAATATGTAGTACTTTATGTAGTAGCTAGTTAACAGAACCTCGGCTGCAAATGTCGCCAAGATGGTTGCAACAACGACCTGGCAGGCTGGGAGGGGAGAACTATCTCCCCCACGAAATCTCAGGATGTGGTCAATGGTTATACGGCCATCGGGAGCACGAGGGAGACACTCATTCCCCATTTTCTCGATTTCTTCAGCAGCCCGTCGGCCGTGGTTGAAGGTTGAGTTCGAGAACCCTTCCCGGCGGTGATAATGTTCGGTCATAATGTTCGGATTGCTAAATATACGGATACGGGATCGGTAAATAGGTCCCAGAAATCGCAACACGGCTCAAATGAGTGTGGTAGATCACAGGGAACATCCACTATGCACCGACATGCAGTACTAATTTAAGTTAGGGACTAATCTGAGGGGGGTGCGTGGGAGAAATGGGGGCCAGATACTAGTTACTGTAGATATCATGAACCTGTCCAAACATAGGTATGATACATATATGATCATGCAATTTCGACCATCACCGCTGTGGACAATTGTATAATTGAAAGAAGCAGACAGTACAGAAGCTCAATAATATCCAAGGGACCGTGGACAGTTGCTATAACTATAGGTTGGTTGTTCTTCCCAGGTTCTAGTCCGACAAGAGCCGATTTGTAGTTATGTAGTTGTAAGTTAGTGATCGAACGGTTTCATGGCTTCAATGTTGAATCAGCATTATTAATAAATTATTGTATAGTGTGCTGACCAAGAAAAGCCCGTCTGTATGTATGTATGGAGCATCAATGGCAAAAAGGCAAACCAACTGGACCATGGAGAGTCGTGACACCTCCCTGGTCAGTGAGGGGAAAGGAATATAAAAAGGAACTAGGAAGCGCTTGCAAACAAAACAGTGGATTGCCCCACCATACTTCATCACAGGTGATTGGTCAGACCGTTTTGAACTCTTTTTGGACTCTTTATTTTCTTCCCCGCTCTTCTTTTAACTGAGGTATCATATCATAGGAGTATATGTATAGTATACAAGATAAACCTCGAGTTCTCTCTGTGGTGTTAATGATAAATGAACTTGTACTTGAGTTCCCGTCCAAGTACTCTCACTGTACTACTGACCAGTTATTTACTCTACTCTACTTTTTACATAAGTGAGTCGTGACCTTCAAAGTTGGGTCTCCACATTAGAGTATTTGAGACTCAGAGAAAGAGGGAAACTCTTGAGAAAAAGAGAGACATAACCATTCTTTTCTCTATCATCATCACATCCTCCCAACATTTCCCTCTTCCCTTTTTTTGTTTTTAGAGTCTAGTCCTTTTCTTCTTTCTTTTCCTCCATCTAGCTTGTCTCTCGTCCGCTTGTCGGTCAGTTTTGGATATTCGATTTGGACATGGACAGCTCGGTAATAACCCAGGAAGAGGAGCAGCAAACTGCTAGGTAAGTGCCCTCAGGTCGTCGTCTTGCTTCTCTTACATCACTGGTGTTTCCGCCATCGCCGTGGAAGGGTTTCCCCACCGCAGAGTCCCTGTTGACTTGGCAGCGACATCGCAAAAAAAAGAAAAAAGAAAAAAGAAGGCTGCAGATCCAATTAGTTTGGTCGCAGGCCGGGGAGCATTTGTGCTCTCGCTGGGCGCGTCCAGCCCAAATCCTCGAGAGCAGGACCCTTGCCCTAATGTCTCTGTGCTTGCATGCCTCGATTTCGGCATCCTGGAGCGATGGGAAGACGTGACCAGAATTCTGACTTGGGTTCTACATCCAGCTCGATCGAGCTCAAAGATGATACCGTAATCGTGGTGCTCGGTGCTTCCGGCGATCTAGCAAAGAAAAAGACGGTTGGTGATGCTGTCCCCCCTCAATGCAATGCAGCGGAGAGATGGCCGCTGGCTGACATATATATCCAGTTCCCCGCACTCTTCGGCCTGGTAGGTGGATGGCGCATCGTTGTCAGAAGCGCGGTAAGGGAAGTGCATTAACCACCTGCCACAGTATCGAAACCAGTTCCTCCCCAAGGACATCAAAATCGTGGGGTATGCACGCACCAAAATGGACCACGCAGAGTATTTGAGACGAGTTCGGTCGTACATCAAGGTACCCACCAAGGAGATGGAGGAGCAACTAGATGGCTTCTGTACGCTCTGCTCCTACATACCCGGCCAGTATGACCAGGACGAATCCTTCATCAACCTCAATAAACATCTGGAAGAGCTTGAAAATGGTCGCAAACAACAGAATAGAGTCTTCTACATGGCGTTGCCGCCCAGCGTCTTTATTACTGTGTCGGAGCATCTGAAGAAAAACTGCTATCCCCAAAATGGTATTGCGCGGATCATCGTAAGTGGAAAAAGGCACCCCGATAAAGAGAAGGGTGGACATGACAGGAGAGGGTGAATGCTGACAACCACCGTCCTGGTGGCCCCCATTAGGTTGAGAAGCCATTCGGCAAAGATCTCGAAAGCTCGCGTGCGCTGCAAAAGGCCTTGGAACCGGATTGGAAAGAAGAGGAGATCTTCCGTATTGACCATTATCTAGGCAAAGAGATGGTGAAGAATATTTTGATCCTTCGGTTTGGTAACGAGTTCTTCAATGCAACCTGGAATCGCAACCATATCGACAACGTTCAGGTATTTATATATATTATATATATATTGATTTTTTCCCACGCGTTCCCTAGCCCTTGCGTGTAGATGACCGGAGTTTCGTCTGACGCTCGTCTTAGATAACATTTAAGGAGCCATTTGGCACAGAGGGTCGAGGGGGCTACTTTGACGAATTTGGCATCATCCGCGATGTGATGCAAAACCGTACGTCGGGCGAGAAGACATGTTATGGATCCAGATACTGAAAACCTATCTTAGATCTTCTGCAGGTGTTGACACTACTCGCCATGGAACGCCCCCTCTCATTTTCTGCAGAAGATATCCGCGATGAAAAGGTGAGGATATCTTACTAATACCCGTTAGCATTTATTTATGTCTTTGCTTATCACTGATCGGCTGGTTCAGGTACGAGTCCTACGAGCAATGGATTCGATCAAACCCAAAGACGTTATTATTGGCCAGTATGGCAAATCACTCGATGGGACCAAGCCAGCCTACAAGGAAGATGACACGGTTCCCAAAGACTCACGCTGTCCGACCTTCTGTGCTCTCGTTGCCTACATCAACAACGAGCGATGGGAAGGAGTTCCTTGGATTTTGAAAGCGGGAAAAGGTGGGACATGAGCAGCCTTCGATTCTGTGGTGCACAGGGCTGACAACCGATATGCAGCCCTTAACGAGCAGAAAACCGAAGTTCGTATTCAGTTCAAGGACATTGGGTCTGGTATTTTCAAGGACATTCCCCGAAACGAACTCGTCATCCGAGTGCAACCCAACGAATCCGTATATATAAAGATGAATTCAAAACTCCCTGGTCTCTCAATGCAGACCGTTGTCACTGAACTGGACCTCACCTACCGCCGTCGTTTTTCCGACTTGAAGATTCCGGAGGCCTATGAGTCATTGATCCTAGATGCGCTCAAGGGTGATCATTCGAACTTTGTCCGGGATGATGAGCTGGATGCTAGCTGGAGAATCTTTACCCCTCTACTACACTACCTTGACAAACAGCAGGAAATCCTTCCTATGGAGTATCCCTATGGTATGTTATTAGGCCTCTAAATGTTCATGAACTGACAATCGATCTTTTCAGGTTCCCGTGGACCCCCCGTTCTGGATGATTTCACTGCATCCTTCGGGTACAAATTCAGCGATGCTGCTGGCTACCAGTGGCCGCAGGCTTCCGCACCCCGCAGGCTGTAAAGGATTACTGGTTCATGAAAAAAAGTTCATGTTTTTTATCACAGGGGTATACCTGAGCCGAATCGCTCCTGCTGTAATAAGTGGGTCATGTTAGTTCCATAATATGATAGCTTCACTATTGCCGAGTGCGGTGCCCGACAGCGAGATCCGAGGACTAACAGAGGCAATACATGAATTGTAAGCCAGAATTTTTGCTGCATTTCACGATCTCTTCCCATATACATGTTCCCGTGTCAGACGGACTTCATATAAGCGGCAAGCCATGAGAGCAGGGCCATCACCAATGGATATAATTCATGTTCGTAAAAGTCTTATTAATTACCTATGTAGTCATTTCATTATTTCCCCATCCTTTCGGGTGAATTTCCAAGCTGTTTGAAATTTTTGCAAAAGAGAATAAAATGAATTATATATTATTATTTATTCTCCGGGACATGTGTCTTGCGCACGTGGTATCAGGCTCATGATGATATATGTGAAACAACAAAAAAGAGGCTCAGTTAGGTTATTTATAGACGTCACCTGTACGGCGTACTAAATTTATCACCTACCTATCATATGTATATCATCATCTATGTAATAAGATATTAGTTTCCCATATGCATGCCGCCGGGCGCCGCATTTGCCTGCGCCGCGCCGGATCTTTCTCCATGGATGACTTGATGAGCAAAAAAATCCAACAATATGACAGTGCCTGTTAAAAGTCGATCAGTGAGTAGTACATACATAGTTATTAACAACTTTTTTATTATTAATCAAAGCTGCATGAGGCTATTTCCATTAGTTGTTTTATTAATTATTATATGTTTAATTACCTATATGTTTCTTCTTGCTTGTCAAAAGGGACCACGTATGTGTTAATCTATTAAGAACCGCTGCCAAGCCAGTAGCCTTTTTTTCCTCAGGACATTATATCTAACCGTGTATAAAGTATACTCCGATAGATAAGATAGTTAGAGTATCATCAAGAAAAGATTCTTTTTCGTATATTGGTGATTACTACCTAGTTACTCGACTACATATAAGAAGATTAATTCTCATTATGGTTGATATTGGTATTGATTATTATTATTTTGGCTATGCTAATAAACTGCAATGCAGTCATCAACTTGAACCATTTTCCGCACACGGGACATCGACTACCTTAACTACTGTAGGTATCTAGTAGTATATGTTTCATATACATTTTCCCTAATACTCTATGATAACTAAAACTAACCCCCCTAAACGCCCAGACCAACACCAGACTAGGTAATAATAAAATAAAGGCTCCTGAGCCTCCTATCGGACAAGAACCTAAAAGAAAGTACCAACATACATATACATATTAACATCGATTGAAACCGTTTCTGTCCCCTTTTTTTTTATTTCTTTCTCGTCCTCAGCGTTTCCGATATGCTGTTCTTGTTGTATATATACATGTATCTCCTCGTGAAATAGAATAGAGGACATCTTAACCCGGTCCTCACGCCACGGTATCGATTTATATCCCGGTGATCGACGATACCGTACCAGTCGAGGAGAGATCTTCTCTCTCTCTCGTCGTGAGATCCGAAAAGGGGGATTCGAAAGGCTGACTTCGGATAAAAGGTATTAGGTTGGTGGTATGGAGGAGATTCAGATCTTGGGAGACAACGGTTGACACAGGAACTGCCTAACTAGATTGCGAGGGAAGAAACAAAAGTTACATGCGACAGTCTTCACGGCCGTTATGCCTCAAGCCGCATCATGGGTGGGCACGCCATCCATCAAAGGTCGGACGGAGTCGACGCGCATGGCCTTGTTGACATTGTCTCTGGTCGGTTTGCAGTAAGTCGTGTGTCTTTCCCTGTTGACGCTTCCTCGTCGCAGGTCTGACGGAATATTTTGGATTCGAACAGGTTTACCTGGGGTATTGAGATGACCTGTGCGTGAGCCTCGTGCTACCCTACCTACCTTCCTTATTCCTTTTCGGCGGGGAAGAGGGAAGGGTGATTCCCAACCTGGCGATCTGTTACTTCTAACCGTTCCTTTTTATGGACATCACAGATTGTACTCCCTATCTTCTCCAGCTCGGCCTCACAAAATCTCGCATGTCCCTCGTCTGGATCGCCGGTCCGTTGTCTGGTCTGATAATGCAACCCATTGTGGGAGTCATCACCGACCGCTCGCGATCAAAATGGGGGAGACGTCGACCGTTCATGATCGGTGGTTCCATAGTTGTCGCTGCCTGCTTGCTGGTCTTGGGTTGGACCTCGGAAATAGTTGGAATGTACGTCCAGGAAGTCGAGACGGTAGGTGGGGAAACTCAACATCTCTATCTGTATTCTACGACAAAGGAACTGTCCAGTGATGGAATCACATCCTTAGCGTCCGGCAGAGATCTGGCTGTCACAAGAGTCACAGACCTGACTGATGAGATTTCATCTGTCGCTTTAGAAAAGGAGCGTCACCATTGCGGTTGCGGTTGCAAGTATTTACGCGGTAGACTTCGCGATTAACGTCGGTACGTGTCCGTCAACGTGTCGAATTCTTCGCTCTAGTTTGACCGACGTCTTTTTTTTTTCTCTGGGGTGGGGTAGGGATTTTGTTGTTTGCTGATAATTTCGATAGTACAAGCATGCTGTCGAAGCTTAATCGTAGATACACTACCAATTCCCCAACAACAGGCAGGATCGGCATGGGGTAAGTTTATTATTTAGATACATTTTCGTATACCTTGACCAGACGCTGAGACCCCGAAAGCCAGCAGGATGGTTGCAATCGGCCACCTTATCGGTTATGCGGTAGGCTCCATTGACATGGTGAAAATTTTTGGAACGACCCTTGGGGATACCCAATTTAAGCAGATGACCGTGATTGCTGGGTTATCATTGATTGGAACCGTTCTAATAACTTCCTACGCCGTGGAAGAGAGAATTCTGATTTCTGCTAGGTTGGTTTATTGATTCATTAACATCCATCCATCCCTTGGCCATTTCTCACGCTTACACGGAACAATTTCAGAGATTCTGACAGCAAAACGGGCGCAATCCATGTGCTGTCGCAGTTATTCAAGACCGCGCTTCACCTTCCTCCTCGGATACGAGCCATTTGTTGGGTCCAGTTCTGGGCTTGGATCGGTACGGTTCATTGCAATCCTGATGGATTGGTTCCTCGATTAACCGACTTTGTTTAGGCTGGTTTCCATTCCTGTTTTATAGTACGACATGGGTAGGGGAGACTTATTTCCGGTACGAAGCTCACAGAGCACCCGCTCACTCCAAAGACACCCTTGGCGATGTTGGCCGTCTCGGCAGTCTTTCTCTCGTTATTTTCTCCTTCATCACCTTCATAAGTTCCGTGCTCCTTCCTTTCTGTGTGCGGCCGCCAGACCACAAAAGACCGACTTTCAGCCCCCGACCTCCTCCGGGCATGGCCACGCTACTCAACAGGGTTATGACCTTTCGTCCCGATTTGCAAACCGCCTGGTTGATATCGCATATCATGTTCGGTTGCACGATGGTCTTTGCGCCTTTGGCGCGATCGCTCCGCTTCGCGACCTTCCTTGTGGCTATCTGCGGCATCCCTTGGGCAATCTCGTGTTGGGCACCCTTTTCTTTCATGGGAGTCGAGATCAATCGCCTGGCATTGGACCAGCCCACCAACGGACGGCCAAGTGTGGGCTTGGCGTCCGCAAACCTTCGCCATAATCGCTTTCCGTCGGTCGAGAGCACCGACCGACCCGCCGAGGACGTGCTTCGTCTGAACCACCGTGATGCAGACGAAGACGGCAGCAATGATGAGTCCGGCTCCTCTACCGGTGAACTAGCCGGAATCTACCTCGGCGTACTCAATGTTTATACCACCCTTCCACAGTTCCTCAGCACCTTAATCACCTGGTGTATTTTCAGCATTCTGGAGCCTGCCCCGGCAAAACTTGACGATGCCGGGAAGCTGCAAGAGGGGGGACCCGCGCAAGATAACGAATGGATGAATCTCGACTCGGATGCTCCCAATGGCATCGCCGTTTGTCTGTTTATCGGGGCCATCAGCGCCCTAGTTGCCGCAGAGGCAACGAGACGATTGAAGCTTGTACGATAACGCTTTTATAGCCAATTGCGTAGCGATTGGTATAATTTTCCGTTTACTTTGTCATTACTTTACTTTTGTGGATACTGTGTATTCGTTTATAGCTTCCAGGAAGGCCATATATCTATTTTCCTTTTATGGCTTCTAATTTTGTGGTTCTAAGTCCCTAAATGGGCTTTTACTGCGATTTATAGCCTATTCTATACATTACGACTATGATGGTTTGGGCTTTCTTTGATCTCTATATATATCTTTGTTGGCGTCGGAGACCCAGTTTCAATCCGGTCATATTTCTTCTTGCCTTCAATATATACCTTATTTATTTATTTATTGTCCTTTAAACTCCCTTTCGCCTTTGTTTATGATATTCCTCTTTATCATTGTTTCTTTTTTTGAAGAATTCTTTATGGAGCGTTCACCTTATGTTTACTATCAATAGATATACATACATTGGGTGCAATTTTTACGGTTGCAACAGACTTTTTTTTTATTTCAATTGCCGTCTTTTCTGTGTTCTGGGAGGTTTAACTTTTTTTTTATACACATATATCAGTGCTTTTTCATGGTGTTCGTTTAGATGCCCAGTTCTTCTATTATTTGCATTTCCAATTTTCACTATCGGTATCATTCTGGTCAACTCCTGGTTTACATCAGCTCTGCCTGGCTATGGTAACGTATCCGAGTCAGCCTGAGCCTGGTCTCAGTCGAAGTTATCAACTTGTGATTTTATATATATATAACTGAACCCGGCGGGCCACCGCCCGCGTGACTGGAATTATTAATAAAGTACCTAGGTAAACTTGTGGCCGACTACCGTGACCGTCTTCAAATGAAACTCCGGGTCACGGTCGACACCACTGCCACTGCATGCCAGTGAGGCAGCTACTAAGGCTATGATACGGCGGAGATAAGTTGAACAACTTAATAAAGATGATATGTACTGCCCTGGAGCTTGCGACAGGGGTTACTTTCGGGGGGAGGGGCTTGAGGCTGGAGAGGTGGAATGGAAAGGAAAGGGCTATATTGGCACTGCGCTTCTAGTCATAGAGAATCCAAGCTCCTGTCATCTAACTAGCCATCCAGTCCCTTGTATTCTCCGTTCTCTCCATTCTGAGATTGCCAGTGGAATGGCATCGGAGGCGTCACCTTCTCTCTTCTCTCTCTTGTGTATGTAGGGCCGTCATATATGACAAACATTGATAGTAGATAGCCTACGAATAGAATTGTTCGAGCATTCTTACAAAGGGCGACAGACCAGTAGACTCATGTTCTGGGACCCTCCATTACGCATGTCCACATGCCCAAAATAGTCGAAAACAAACACAGCGATATGGAACGAAGTCGATGGCTTTCTGTTTGATTGAC
>NPHW01005748.1:0-10353 GCA_002240705.1 Elaphomyces granulatus | reverse complement strand
TATTATTTGGAGGTACCCGCAGCGGTAATATCGGGAATATTAAATCACCGGGTAGCTTCTAATTAATTCCTGCAAACGCTGCTAACCACTATGAAGCTCCTGAGTCCTATGTGTTCCGTATTAGTTAACGTTAACTATATGCTAAGTATTGATATTCGCTCAACGGCGCAGTGAAAAAAATCCATAACTATCAGGGGCCTCCGACTCGGCTGTCATGTAACTGGTAAGATACATAGCTAGCCAGTGAAAACATCTAATAGTGACCCACCATGACATGCGTAGCCTTGAGCAAATTGGCAAAAAAGTTATATGTACATTTTACTACCGTACATGTAGTTATTGAATCAATCCAAAAAATCCGAAGGTGGTTCTGAGTTTCTGAGACTAGTGTCAGTAACCTTGTGGGGAGAAGGAGAGCTAGAGTTAATTAAAGTCTTTTAATCACTATTATTGGTGCGGCCCCTCATCCTTCCGCTTTTGTCCACATGAATGTTTTGAGAATGGCTACAACTGTTGATATTATCCCTGACCATCCTAACTATAAGAAACTAATTCATTCTTCAATGAAAAATGACTTAGCCCTGATTTACTGGCTTTATTGGCACCCTGGGAACAGTATTTCATATTTGAAAGTTCGGCTATAATTATCTGACCTACAAGGAACGTGCTAGAATTTGAAATTCAGTTGGACTTTCTCTTCCCTGAACTGTTGTTAGGATATTGAGCTCTGTGATCAAGCGGATGCTTTACGGAAGAATGCTGCTTTTCTCAGACCATTCTGGCGATGACGATGACGATTGACGATGCTGTCCAAATCCCCTGAACCCATTGATGACTTTATAGAGCTTGATCCATTATATCAAGTGCCTTTAATTGTCAAGCATAAGATTTCGATCTCCAAGAAGTTGAAATTATTTCTTCATTATTTGAGGCATGCCTATTTCCCTTCAACCAAACATAAAGATCACAACACTATTAAAGACCACGAGAATTCGAACCCTTTCTTTCCAATCACTGACCATGAATAATTAGAAATAAATCCGTTCTGGAGCGGATCGGCAGGGCTCAAATCCAACTGGAACGTGTTACACAACTCGTCTATGAAACTCTCTCAATCAGAAGCAATTTCTGATTATTAAGATTGTCCACATTTTAAGAGCACGGGGAAACTGCCGTTGACGCACAAGACCACAAGACCAGTGGCTCTCTACATTACTAGCGAGGGTGGTAAAGGGAGAACCCAGGTTGTCAGAGCTATCGAGTTAGGCATGAGCTTCTGCAAAAGGAAGACTAAATTCCTTCTGATGGCTCCACTGGTGCTGCTTCTTACAACATTGTGGATGCCCAATTCACAATGCTCTATGTATCGACATCAGCGATCACGCGCGACAGGATATTATTTTCGTGTATACTGTCAATGAAACAAGATTTGAGCTGTCCAGACAGCTATCCTTGGTGCTCTTCCTGCTGCGACTTTTATGGACTTTCATCAATTCGCACCAATTCAGGCGCGGCCACTGCGACACACCCCAAAAGACCTCCAGTTGCTCTTCGTCGACTTATCTAGCATCGGTTACAAAACGTAATTATCTTTGATAATCAGATGAGACTTTGAGAGGATCTGGGATTTCAAAGCCTTTTTCACTGGGCCAGGGCAGCAACCATGACCGCAAAATGGGAGCTTGTCGAACAAACAATTGGTCCAACTTATTCCTCTTGAGTCATAGCCTTGACAGCGTGTGTGTGACATGAACCAATTGACGCCGCCGTCACATCAATCTATTTCAAGTTCGGCGCTTTGTAGAGACCCAAGCACAAGAAATCTATGTATTTCTCACTGGTCTCTCTCTTGCCAAAGGAATGCATGGTGGCTTAGGAATTGATGAACTCTTTACAACCCCGGATGGGGAAGGTGCACCGTACTGCTACAGGATCATTGACCCGAGGAATGCCGATCACTTTTTTCAATATCTGTACGACGAAAGCTAAGATTGTTCCTGACCCCAATGATAGGCTTTCGACTCTATCAGCTAGGATAGCATTTGAAGGCCCAATTCTTCCGATTTGACCGAAATCCTTCGTTGCTTGCAGCCACGGATATGTGTTCTGTTCCAACGTGATGAGATCAAACACCAGTCTTTCCCGAATATCGTCCGAGATTGCATCCCTATCTTTGCCACCTCTTTCCCAGTCAGTGGATGATATGTGGATCACAAGACGTCATCATAACCCCGCTTTTGCCCTGACTCAGTACAAAGCTCATACTAGAATGCAGCGCTTGGTTTGCGACAACAATACAAAGCTCGCGGGGGGGAAGCAGATACTACTCGACTAACGTGCAGCCATCTCCCTTGCGATCATTGGAGAATGTTCACTTTCTCCAACCCCTCACTCTTATTGACATAAATATCGAAATGCACCACCAATTCTATAGCTGACTTCACAATTAGCGGCTCAAACAATGCGCTTAGAGACGCTGATCTTGAAGAAAGCGGCTGACATGATAACTAGTTGCCCCAAGGCAATAAAACTCCCTAGTGCTAAATTAAGTTTAGCAAGCCGACCTGTTATATCTGCCATCAATTAAATGATTATATACTAGTAGGAATAATTTGTCTCAGCGAATTAAAACTTGAGGGGTAACTGTAGCTAAAAATTTGATTTAACTCTCGCCGTTGAAGGGAACGGCTCCTGGCATAATCTGTAGCTTCCATAGGTAGGTATCTACAGACTACCTAGCTCTACCACAAGATCATAATATATCTACATGATTCCAGAGCGAAAAAAAAAAAAAATATGAGAAGATCGGCGAGTCTGGTGGAGGGGAGGTTGGATCAGACCTCTCCAGCAGCATAGGATTTGATTCTAGGAGCGTTGGGATTTCAGAGGAAGCATCAGCAAGTACCAGTACCCTGACGGCGCAGCCATCTCGTCATTGTCATTGTCCCCACAAATGGGACACCAGAAGATGTAATTTTGAGGCCCCAGCTGCAGACAATGGATGGCAACTGCAAAGTACACCATTTCTTTTCTTTTTTTTTTATTATCATATCATATTCCATTCAGGGTCTGCATGCTATCTCATGGTCAGCACGTGCAGTTGATTTATCAGGACCGGATATCTGAAGAGCGTCCATCCTGGGACCAGCCAATCAGAAGAAGATACAACAAGAGGAAGCAGTGCAAACACCATTGTTAAAACTAGCCTGAAAATCCAACTTTCCAGAGCGAACCAGGGCAGCGCGTGGCACCAAAACCCACAGTGGTTTCGTATTCGTAGCGTATTTTTACGGGGGCGACTCTATGGAAACTCTACTCCCTTTTTCTCAGGGCAAAGTGGATCACGCCATGCATGGGGAGAATCTTCGATCCACATCATAACATCATAGGTATCATAGGATGATCTGGGTTAACGCCCATCTCACCTCCACTGAATTGGGATCGTCCGGATGACGCTTGGGCCCTCCTAGGCAGCCCTAACCCACCGATCCTTCAAATCGTCGCAGGGGAAAACTGTGGACCATACAATTATTAATCCTCTTGCACAAGAACTAGGTTTAGTTCATCCACCATGGACTAATACTTAGTATAATTTTCAAATACATACTATGTATGTGTATTGATGTCCAATTGCTAATCAATGATTCGCTGCATACTATGAAGTGCCCATGTAGTGGTGTATGATTGACTATCGCCGCATAACAACTCTATATTTGGAAAACACATCCAAGACTAGTACTAGTACACTTCAATGGCGGACGCTAAGACTAAAGTTTCGGCACGTCATAATGGTCCAAAGTAAAATCATGCATGGTGGGGAAAACCTGAATATGACGATGCAATCGGGTGTGACGAAACATATCGTTGGACCCAGGTTATTAAATATCTCTACTATGATACATACATAGAATACCTGATTAGGTAATTTGGCCAGAATTCTCTTCACAAGAGGTGGCCTTTGGGTTATTAATTTTGCCCGAACGAGGTTACATCCATGAGAATGCCTTCGCGTCAATTGCAAGGTGGGCGTATCTCCAGAAACTACCTAATGGCCTGTATACGGTATTGGTATTGGTCGGGGAACCGTTGCTTAGAGATGTGGGTCCTTTGCGTGTTTACGAGGCCGATCGGAGTTTTCTAAAGGGGTTTGGCATCTTCGTGGCGCGGATTTTTTTCTCTTTTCTTTTCTTTTTTTTTGGCGCATAATTGTCATTTCCAATAGGAATAGGTTCAAAGACGGTTGGAATCGCGTAGGAATTGGTCAGAAAGAGCGTGATTGTGGGGTTTTATGTGTAATTGTCACTGACGATACTGGCAAACTTGTAACGATATCGCAAAAATCCAGGTTATCCTTAGTGTAATCCTCATACAAAAACGGCCGTTTTGCGCAAATATATCCTTAGTCCGAGGCTATCGTTACACCCATGCATCCTTATACAGGTCTTATAATAGCTTTCCCCCTCTGACCCTTAGGCTAGCGAAGGTGGACCATTATTATTTAAGATTGCGTGAGGTAAGTACCTAGGTAGGTCCTGTCGGAAGCCGGCGGCTCGGCGTGCGAACTTGCGGGGGATGGAGAACCGGTGACAATGTTCCAGCGACCAGTATACTGGATCCGGGCCTCACCGACGCCTCCAAGCTCCATTCCATGAGTGGGTTTTCTTCAAGGAGTGTGTCTATTCGAGCCGCGTGTTGTAGCATGCCTCTGATCGGCGGGTGTCTTACGGTGTAGGGATTGTTCTCAAAATTCCCACCAAACAGCTGGTGAACACCCCCCTCCATTGCGCGTCCGCCGCTATTTCATTCTAAACATCACCAACCATCCTTACCTAATATCGCGAAGCTCGAACCTTTCATGTGGCGTTTGGATGTGCGCAAGATCGTCAATTCATTAGTAAGGAATCGGTATTATGATCTGGAGGAAGAATGCTGGAAAGAGACTTGGTTATCGGCGTTTGGATTAGACGATTTCAATTAGACCGGCGCATGCACTGTGGGAGACGCGCAGCCGGTAAAATTATCGTGAGATTGCCGCCTGAACATCAGCAAGCCCTGCGCAAATCTCAGGCCGCTGCAGGACCAGCGATCTAGTGCAGCGTGCCCGATCTACACCATTAAAGATGACGAGGTTAGTAACGTATTTCACCCCCACGCGAGACAGACCCTTACGCGAGACAGCCCATGCAAAATTTAGAATTTTGACCCCACTTTGTATGGAGTGTCTCGCGTAAGGGGGTGGAATACGTTAGTAGTGTAGAATGAAAAATTCAACTCCATATTCAATCAATTTTGCGCAAGAAGCCAGTAAAGGGACTTTGATCAAAAGATGATATCATAAGTTAGTTCCTTATTAGCGCAGTGGATCGGAGTCGGGGGACCACTGCACTTGGCCCTGCTTAGCTTCTCTGAGTTTTAAAACCCCCTTGCCGAGCATGTGAGACCGATAATTGGAGTTTCAACCAAGGACCAACATACTAGTCTACTAGATAGATAAACAACATAGAAACAAAACATAGGGAGTCTGGAGAACGGTCGTAATAAAATCTTTTGCGCTTGGCATCTAGTTCAATTTTAGCGCGCGCCACAGAAGCCACTTGCGAAGGCGGCTGACCCTGTTGCGATAAGACGATTGATATGATACGTAGAACGGCTGTGGACCGTGCAGCGGCCCGCAACGGCGCCATCTTTGGAAGGCATAGTCAAACTGAACTCCCTTCGGCATCATATTCGAAAGGAATACTTCGCGCAGAGTCGACCTGAGAAGATTTACATCTTCCTGGCTCTCCATACGCGGACCAAGTCCACGGGCCCGACAAATTTGCAACTCCGACCAGATATCAGCTTGCTCCGCGGCAGCCACCAGACTGCAAGGCACCAATTAGATCCCCATTTCCCACGCTGTACCTTCTGACTGCCGTGATCCTGACCAACATCTGCACCCTTCTCGGCTAGGTCGATAGAGTAGACGGCGCGGCAGCCAGAATTGTGGCAAAAAGACTGGTGATCGGATCTAATCTCCCCAACTAGCCGATTTCTTTGAGACCGATGATGACTTGTACACTATTTGCATCAAACCAGCAGCCTGTGTTTTGTTTAAACTGGACAGAGCAAAAGATTCCAGAGTCACAGACCTTTTGAGCCATCAGCCATGCCAGTCTTTCCATTAGAGCGATCCATCTCTCTGAAGGGCTTTTCTGTGCGAAGAGAACGTGTCCCAAACTTTCTGTCTCACTAACTGTAAAGTGTAAAGCTTGACCCGCGCAGTGGCGCCCATTCTTAACCTCAGGAATGATCCTGCCCCACGAGGTCAAAATACTCACAGGAAATATTGCTCCACATATGTCCAGCTATCCAGACTTCGATCATCCAAAGGGCTTCAGCTCCTACGAAAGATCGACATTGAAAACCTCCAAATTGGACCTGATCCTCCGTTGCTGACTACAAAAGGCTGCAGGTATTGAAAAAGGAAATAATTGCATGAAGGCTCAAGGATATAAGGCCCATGCTCCGTCGGAATTAAAATATGGATCCACGTAATGACTTTTGTCATATTAGATAGTGTCTTTATTACTTTAGGTATTACTAGTTCTGTGACGTGCCCCACCTTTTTTATAATGGCTCCAGCATGTCCAGTACAACCGAGACACGTATGTTTGGTGTCTGTTCAGCCAAGAGCCGCGATGACGGTGCATAAAGTGGCTGTATATGCAGAAGAGCTTTTTGCTCTTACATATGAATCTTAAGGCGATAACATGGCCTGTCATGCTGCGCTTTCCTTTTTCATGTAAGTTATAACACTGTCTAGCTTACCTATTGATTTGAAGTTATCGGTGAGTTAGTAATATTCATGATCAGACGTATCGCGACACAGGTTAACCGTTCCTAGTTGTTGTTCTTACACGTGCTTGAATGGTTTATGAACAAGGACACTAATATATTATCATTCGTCATTTTATATTACTACCAGTTATGCATAGAATACGATGCTAGCTCTGCTGGCCTTATTGCAGCAGTGCTCCCTCAATGTGGCTTTACGCCACGTTCGTCTAAGCGTCTAAGCGCTTACGCCACCAGGGTCGCAATCTTGTACTAAAAATTCAGGGTCGTGTTAATCTGGATAGGGATAGGCCCCGGTGGCACAAAATAGTGCTAGCTTACCTTAGGGAAACCCAATCTTGGAAACCCCCAAGTTGCCATCTCCACAATCTTCCAAGGCTAAGGGTCCCCCACACGCTATGCTGTGGCTGACCTAAAGCGACCATAGTTTGTATGATAGGTCATGATGGGGGCCTTTCACATTTCCTCCCATGTCTTCTTCCCTCAAGAAAATGGAAAATGACGAGTCGGGGCTCTAGAGATCCAGCCTAATGGTGGCTTTAAATTTTCGGTGCACCTAATACTTTACCGATTCGCCTAGTATCAGCTTGTAATCGGTAATTCTCTACTGTGCCAAATAAACGTTGGCAGTTGCACGAAAAGGAGGTAAAGCGAAGTCAGCATGTTGACACAACAGTTTTGTGAAACGTCTCAGCGGGGAATGTCGCCTGATCTCTTCAACAAATTGTATAATACAATTTCTCGATTAAAAATTAGGCCATCATGTGTTCTGCATGTTCTTTCTCAGAATCTATTAAGACCAGGATTTAATATTAATAATTATATTGGGTGATATAGATGTTCCTAAAGAACATCTTTTTTCACCATCATCAGGTGTTGCATGTTAACCCATGCAGTTTCTAGCTCCCCAATACAAATATTAAAAATCGGGCTGCAATATTCTTTTAGTCAGTTATATTATTATGTAAGAATTGACTACATACATATCTTTCCGACGGGGGTACTTTATAATTTTTAGTACCTACTATAACAAGGACCCCTATGTACAGCTGGAGAAGACATTTTGTATGAAATCAGCTAATGACATGCTGCCTGGTCAGAATGGAAGCCAGGAAGTGATAAGTCACAATACACTTGTCAAAATAGGTCTCCATGTTCTCGCTGTAACACTTTTATTACTGTCAACTAAGTACTAGTAATCTATGGTATGGTACCAATAATAGTACCGATTACTGTAAACAAAGGGTTACCGGATAAATGAAGTTCGTTGATTGAGATGGGCCTTAATTGAGTATATGATGAGCGCTGCAAACTGTACATTCTGAAAATTTTCTGGCACCCAAGTTGACTGCTGATCCCACGACTGCTTCCCGGTGGTGTTAAGAACTTTAAATGGCAAATTTGCTCCTCAAAATAGTCTTTTGAACAGCTTCGCTGGCCAGTTTACTGTCTTCCAGCGAATATGGTACATCATGTTCTCCACCATGCTCATAGACTGCGGCAACTGTTGGGTCGCAGAGCTTGAAAAGGTTCACTGCATGGGGTCTGAATATGTCCTGCGACCCCCACACATGTGCTGTTGGCATGTTAATTCTCTCATCGTGTAGATCAGGGTGAAAACACCGTGGTTTCATATGAGAATTACCAGGGTCCCGAACGATGTCAACAAGACGTTGTCTCCTCTCTTTCCACGTTGGGAACATATCTGTTAATATCTTTCCTGCTGAATTATTGAAAGAAAAAGACTCCGAAGGACCTGGCTCATACTCGACTAGACGTTGCCACTCAGATGCGGTGGTGTTAAGGGGGTTCTCGCCGATGAGCAAGTTGAAAACATCTTGGCCGACTGAGCTGCTCCAGGCGAAAGGAAGTGCCCCACTAATAAAGATAGCAAATCGGAACAATGGCCCTGAAAATGGTTTCTCAATTTGATGTTTGAGAATCAGAGATGCCGAGATCATCGAACCCTTTTTCGAGTTAGTGCCAGTCATCATTGAGTCTTCGTGGCTCAACAGCCTGTTGAACTTACCTCTGAAACTCCCAGCACTCCATCGAAAGGACCTTCTTCATCAATGAACTCTTCTATGCGGGACAGGGCACGAGCCATCCGCTGAGTTGTCAAGACGTCAACCCATGTGAGATATGGGCCGGGAAAAACATCGGCGAGGCGTTTTTGTGGTATTATAGGCACATCCCCCTCAAAGAACTCGTATGAATACTCTTGAGGTAGAAATGACCGCAGTTTTGCTGTCTTTGATTGAAATATTGTGGCATTGATTGCCGTTCCGTGGAGACAGAGAATACGCATGGTGCATAACAACTTGCCTGCGATATTGAAAATGCTGATTTTGAAGCACTTGTTTCCAGGGAGTAAGAGCCAAGTATTATTATATCGGTTATCGGTCCTATGTACGTTCTGGCAAGAAAACAAAGGACAATTTCCGCCATAGGCGCTTTAAAACCCCGAATCCACCGTACATCACTTCCTAATAAGTATATCTAGCCTTGCTAGATAGCCGGCCTCGGACCCCCTGATGTGGCCCTTGGGGAACTGACATTAGGGTAAGGAATCACACATACACATGCATAATGAGCTTGCTAGAAAGCATGCATATTTAAAGCCATGCATTATTACCTAAAAAGCTTTCTGCATAGAACATATGCACATTGACATCACTGCCGGCTTCACAGCTTGCCTGCGACCTTCTGACTTCACAGCTACAAACTGAGCACCTTCCCTATGAGGACTGTCTTAGACGCTTATCTATTACTATTACTCTATTTAATGTAAGACTTGGCGGACTATATCTGCTCCAATAGAAACTTAAAAGCAAAGCTGGAGCTGACGCTTGCATGCAGCCAGGAATTTTCTGCTAGAAAATCAGAAAAATCATATGTGGGAGATAGATCACGCGCCTCTAGCGCTCTAGTATGACTGTTACTCCATTAAATCCCCAGAGCTCAATTTTCCAAAGAATATGGTCCAGACATCCTCTTCTCCAGTTATATATAAAAGACACCCCAAACCAAACAACACCCTGTACCAACCGAACTTAACCTTGCTAGTAATCCTAGTTTTCATAAGTTAAAACAGACTACTTTACGCAATTGGAAACGTGTGCTCTCCAAATTTTTGTATAGAACGGTAGTGTATCAAATTGTCAAAATGCCTGCGTCGGATATTGCTATTATAGGACTGGCATGCCGCTTTCCGGGAGACGCCTCTTCTCCAGCGGCCTTCTTTGAAATGCTCCTCCAGGGCAAGGATGCTTGGGCCAAAATCCCTTCTACGCGTTTCAATGCTGAAGCATACGTTCATCCCAGCCGCGAACGACCCGGAACCTTGGTGAGATATATCGAATTGCCTATGGCTTCGTGTCTTTTCTAACAAGCGCATCAGGTTTCTGAGGGTGGGTACTTCTTGCACGAGGACGTGTCGAAGTGGGATGCTCCTTTCTTCGCTACTTCTACTACAGAAGCCCGTGCTATTGATCCACAACAGCGGCTCCTTCTAGA
>NPHW01005743.1:0-11234 GCA_002240705.1 Elaphomyces granulatus | reverse complement strand
GGCATAAATCTGTCCAAGATTGAAAACATAATAATGTTGCTGTATTAGCATCACATGCGCATTTATATTTTTAAATTTGTATGCGTACAGACGTTCAACTTCATACACACGTACTCTCTCTCTCTCTCTCTGAGCCTGCTGAGACTACTAAAATCCTAGAATAATAATTATGTATGTATATATCATATATTGACTGTTTGCTGTCCTACATAGCTAACTACAACTGGTGAATTTGAAGCCGCTGCCTAGAACAATAATTCACTCCCCCTTCATTGCCTCACTAGTCACTTGCTCCCTATCTTTCCAGCACTGTGTCGAATCTCGATATCACCAACCTCGACCAGTACGACTTCTAAGAGATTACTGTATCCAGATCAAGATCTCGCCCTTTCAGGGCCTAGAAGGAATCGAATTTCAGAAATACACTGGAATTTCAGGGATGGGGGAATCAGTCAACTCGCAAACACCAACTCCCCAACAGCCAGAGTCTCAGCCAGAGTCGCGGCTCTTTGTTGCCTCAATCTCTAAAATGTCAGGTGGGTATTGTTAAAAAGGATCGATCGCATATTATGACTAACGGCCCGCAAAAAGGTGACCCTCAAGAATGACCACCAACTCAAACTCAGCCACATATTCACGCCCTAAGAGAATGTGAAGGACGTATTATTCATTGAACTACCATCATATCTTACTTGTCACACAAGCTCCTTTGCGTCCTCATCCTGATTTCATGCCCATTATCCCTCCGTCAACTTTGTTATTTCAATCTTCGTCTTGATTTTTCATATAAATGGATCCCTCCTCTCCTCCTCTGTTTTCAACTGCTCGTGACTAATCAGCTTCGCAAAAATATTAGAAACTGCACTTCATTTTGAATCTCCAATTAAACGACATAAGCAAGCACCTATTCTAGTGGAAGGACCATTATCGCCTCGAGCTACCATAATGAAGATCTTTCTCGATGTGTATACTGGGGTCCTTTTCAAATGCATCGTTTATTATTCATGGACCTTACCAATCTGGAAAGACATCATTTCTGTGGGCACTTGGTAATGAGCTTGGTGAGAAAACCAACATCTCCTCAGTCTACTTTGGATTACGGGCTTAATTGACGAGCACGATGGGTTCTTCGAGTACCTATCGTTACGGATTTTTCAAGATCATCAGAGCCACTTAACGGCCCGTATCCGGATTGTCTTCTCTTTGGTCGTGAGCCATTGGATGAATTGGAGCTAGTGATGCACTTAGACCAGCTGAACTAGCATCACTGTCTGCTTATTGATGAATTTCAGTACATATTCGATTCTGTGTCTCTGCTTGCGATAGCAAGGGATTTTTTCAGGGCCCTTGGATCTAACCAATGGGTCAGCTACGTTGCGGTAGGAACGTACAAGTTAATGTATCTTCCAGATGATACCAGGACCTTGGTTTCCCCTTTTAACGAGGCGCATTTCCTTCAGATGCCAATGTTTTCGACGGCAGAGATGGCGCATCTTTTTGAAATATACCGCGAGAATATAAATCCAGAAGAGATTTCGTTCGATCTTCAATCGAAGATCATGTTTGAGTCTGGTGGTCACGCAGCGTCTTATATGATCCTGTTAAAGTTCTACGACGAACTCACCACATCGTGGACACTGGCACTACAGGACCAGAGTCCCGACATCCTCAAACCAACTACTTATTGACCGGATAATAAATCAACTAGAGGATAAACTCGAAGATGAAGTGAGCGACCTAAAGCCCGCGAGTTAATTCATTCTGAACACTTCGAAGTTCCTCAAACAGAATTCCGAATGACAGCAATTTAGTTCAACTAACTACTAGCAGCGCTCGATGAACCGCCGAACCGCCTAGAAAGCGCATGGAGCTAATAACAATGAAAAACCGGTGACATACTATATAGCCACAATTAGCCATGCCGAAAGGGAAAATGCCCTACATAGATAGATATCGACATCCTTAAGGACGGGTTCCTAAGAATGTATGGAGCAACCTATAGCGACGTTATTTGGTTATAAGCTGCTTCAGAATCAGATCCCGAAACCGGTAGTTAACTATTCGGCGCTATTGGCTTGACCACATTAATAAATGAATGGAAAGGGCCTACGTGGAAGAACCCACAGAAAGCAAAGAAGTATGCAGCATGCTATATATGTATCGGTAGAATAGAAGGTGTCAAATCAGCGAGGAAAGGTTGGTTGTGTGGCCGATGGGGGTAGACTTGCTATTAAGCAATCTGGATTGGGTGGATTGGTTGATTGATTGATTATAGATTGAATGTCTTTATATCAATGGGTTTTGAAACAGGTGACTCTGGTCAAGTGCTCGCATAGAGTACAAGAATTGGTTGTTTGAGTCCCTGTCCAAGTTGTCCTGTGCTTACTATATCAATTATAGCTAATGATTTTTTTTAATTTTAGTATTAAGTACCTATACAAGGCGAAAATAGTAGTATATACTCCTATGATACTACTGTATTCTACCAAGAAGACTGCCTCTTCATGGCGAGACGGCAAACAGTGCTGACCGTGATGAGTTAGACGTTGATAGTAAATACCACTCTTCCTGTATTATCGCGATTTTTACATACAGACATATCGAAAAACATAACCCGAGTACACGTAAATAAAAGTACATTTACAAAGGAAATCTTGGGATATGACACGAAAGAAGTAGTACGGCGTAGAAGACCAACGCACCGAGCGACATGAGAGACAACCATCGAGCCACATGCATCCCAGACAGAAAAGAGTGAGGGCTGAGAGGAAAGGCCGGGTGACAACGATCAACAAGTAAACTCATCCTGCTCCGATTACAATACATTCTCCTCGATGCTGGATTCAGCCGGCCGCTTGCGTTTTGGCTTCATCGCCCATCCGCATAGGCAGGTCCAGCCCGAACCATTTTTGCGCCCTTCATCAAAGACACTCCCGATCCCCTCAAGCAACTTCTCACGCTCTCGGCCCATTTCCATCTGCAGCTTCAGCATCCACTGTTCCCACGCCCATCCTCCCAACAAACCTGTCATGCTGGCGACATCTGCCGTGCTGCCGATTGGCCCGTGGATGGCTTCCATCGAATGAACCCGGCCGGAGGCCACCAGGCTGGGAGTCTCTTGGGGAGCCTGAGACTTGACGGGCTCGATGCCCATCGGGAGGAACATCCAGGCCCTTTTGATGCCGACGAAGCGTCCCCTTCGCAACCTGGAGAGAAATCGTTTTGTCGCGGCGGGGTCGTAGCCCCGGGTCTTGAGGTTGAAGGCGAATTCCACCGAGGCGGCAGAGCCATAGGGCCCTGCCCGGGCGATCTCGGAATCCATCACGAAGAACTCCAGGTAACCGCCGGGCTTCAGGCAGCGATAGCATTCCTGCAGGCAGAGATCAAACTCGTCCATTTCTTCACCCACGGGGCTCTCTGCCCTCAGCAACGCATAGAGGGAACGGGCAGAAATGACATCAAACTGGTTGTCGCGAAAGGGCAATTTCCAGAGGCAGGGGACAGAAACCTGGCGGTGATTTGAGGGGCCCTTGATGCCATTGTTGACGGCCTGCTGTTTGGTGACGACGGTATAAATCTTGACATTGGGGTGGTCATGGGCCAAGTGCCATGCCCACCCGCAGGCCGCTTGTCCGCCGAGGTCCAGAACTCTGATCCGGCGCTTTCCGGCGCTCTCGGGGCTTCCCAGTGGCTGGACGGCAGCCGAAAGCCGTTTCGATGCTGGACTGGAGAGGAGAGAGCCGCCATTGAGATAGCGAAGCGCGTCCATGGCCCACATTGACTGACTGAGCTGGTCCAGCACGGCCTGCTCTTTCTCAACCTTCTCAAACATAGCTCGCTCCTCCAACAACTCCGCCGCCACGGTATTACGAGGTGCATGGCAAAAGGGACCTTTGTAGGGCGGTCGCTCTGGCTGTACTAGCTCGTATTTGCCCATCAGTCCATTGATGTGCTTGTCGGCCGAGCCAAGACGAACAGATTGGACGGCATCGAAACGCGAATTGCTATGCAGGAATGCGTCGCGACGGCGCGATTGCCTCAAGATTGATTGGAATCCCCGCCAATAAATCGAGTCTTTGCTAACAGGGGCCAATGGGAGGGCATCATCGTTCGTGTCCTGGGCCTTTTCCTCGAAGCGGACCGCTTTTTTCAGGACCGGTTCGGGAGAATCCTCTTCCTCCCTCTCGCCATCGGTAGAGGAGGCGTCGATAGAGGAGGCGTCGGCGGAGGCGTCGGTGGAGGCGTCGGTGGAGGAGGCCGACGAGATCTCGTTGGCTGGGTTGGTCTCACACAGAGCGGCCAAGTACGATTCTTGGGCGGCAATCCAGATGCTGGTGCGGTCCAGGTTCTCGACGGTTTGCTTCTTCAGCTCCTCTGCGTAGGATTCGTCGTATTCATAGTGTGCATGGGGCCTGCCGATCTCTTGCACCTCCTCGGCCACGGGACTTTCAGGGCTTGCAGGATGGGCAGTGGATTCCGTCACCGGTTCGCTTTCGATGGTAATCTTGATGGCCGTCGGGGGCCCGGCCGAGATCGGAACGGCCGTCAGCTGGTCCTCCGTGGACACCTGCGCCGGACATTCCACGACTTGTTCAACGATCTCTCCGTCGACTCGGTTCCAGGGCGCGTTGTAAAATTGCTCGGCTGTGGCGGAGGATGGTGGGTTGTTGGCACTAGGGAAGGCCCAGGTATGTCTCGCTCGATGGCCCAGGGAAGAAAAGAATCCTCCGGGTGAGGGGATGCTCAGGTTGGTAAAGCTATAGGTGGAGAGGGCCGAGGGTGGTGCAATATCCTCGGTGACCACGGCGCCGGAGCCGGATTGGGGAAGCTCCCACATCTCGTCGTTTCTCTCCGAAACCTCGGACCACGGCTCGGGTGGATAGTCCAGGGGGATATGTCGCAGCGTGGCCATGGCATCGGCCGGGAGCATGACGCCATCATCGAACTGGCCGTGCACTTCCACCGAGGCTGCCTCCTCCTCCTCTCCCTCCCCTTCCAACCGAATGGGAATGGTAGTCGATGGGTCCCCTTCGACCCGGCCAGGAATCGCCGGGAAACTGTCGAGGAGAGGATCCCAATTGGCATCGGAGGCTTCGATGGCGACCTCGTCGTCGGAGGGGTTGCTGGCCAGGTCAACGGTCTGGGCCTCCTCGGCCTCCTCGGACTCGTTACGGACTCGGATGGGTTGACGTTCCCAGCTGGTTTCAGGGGCCAAGGAGATATCGGGCGTTGGCGGTGCGCTAATATTGGAGACCTGGTCCGAGGAGACACTGCCATCCAGTGATGGCGGCGTATGCAACGCTGGTACAAAGCGCGGCAGAAGGGAGAGAGTAGCCGACGACACGGGGATCTTCGGCGGAGGAGTCGGGGGCACCGGCGAGCTCTTCGGCCCCGAGCGAATGGGCGTCCACAAGGTCGTGGAGGGAATCATGAGGGAGGGCAGACTGACTCGGCCACGGCTGTTGGTCGAGCAGGTCGAGCTCCGAAAGGTTGTCGCCAGGCTGGTCGGACGACTGCTGGTGAGGGAGGGACAGTCGTCTGTGTCGTCATCGGTGACATCGTAGAGATCATCGAATGCTCGCGGCCGTGTTGGCCAGTCCATGTCGGAGCAGCAGGAGGAGGAGACATCGGACAAGGGAACCGAGAGACGGTGCTGATCGACTTGATGGATTTTCAGAGCGTCCTGGGGACTGAGCATCCTCCCCGAGAAAGCCTTTCCCGACTCTACGATACCCACGCTACCTCTCCGTGTAACCCAGGACTGTATGGACTCTCGTTCTCTCAGGTCTTCTATTATGGTATTAAGTACCGTCCCGTGGGCCTGCCGTGGGGGAGGGGAAGTCAGGGTCGCGACACGAAGTGAGTCGGCCATATCGATTTCCAGATCGGGTGATGGACGACGTCCGCGGGTTAATTAAAATAATAATGTTGATGATGATGGTGACAATGGTGGATCGATCAACGACTCGACCGTCAACTGGTTGAAGCAAGAAGAAACAATCGAAAAAATGGTCCCAAAGTCTTTTGCCTGCCAGAAAAAAATAAAGTCTAGGGGTATCTCAAACTCATTACGATCCGATCCACAGATCGATCTATGGGCACCAGGCCACGATGTTCTGCAAAGAAAGACTGGGAAAAATGAATTCAAACGGTTAGATTAAGAACAGCAAAGGTGATAACGATTGCTGTGATGAATAATAATAATAATAATAATACTGAATCGCGCAGCGATAGCAGGAGTAAAAAGAAAGAAAGAAAGAGGTACAGTAAGGAAATAAATGAGAATGTAGAAACACACAAGAGCATCAGCGGGAGAAGCAAACAGAAGTAGATAAAACAAGATCAACTTTGAGCTAATAAGAAGGGACCATGGTTGAACAGGTTAGTAGTTAGTTTGTTGGTCTGTGCATCGATGGCGTGGATCAGAAGGTGGTATGTGCGTTGCCAAGCCACATCTGGAGCCGCCCGGGAAACGCTGGGGAGCCAAGGGTAGGATTCTTACTAACAGCTAGTTGGCTGCTTGTCTCAACCATCCGCGGCGCCAGACCCAAAGAGGTTTGATTAAGGACCCATCAGGCCAAGGTCGGGCCGTGACTGGTTCGTAGTTTAGCCAATGGCAATGTCAGAGATTGAGGGTCGCCTGGTCGCCTTGCAGCGAAGCGCTTTACTTTACACCAACTTAGCGGGGAGAATGATGGAAAAGCCACGATTGGGCTAACTTTCGGCAGACCGTCCGTCTTTAAAAACTATAAAAGACTATATTTAGGATTATTCGACCAATGATGGGAGAGACCACCCCTCCATACAAAGGGCGCTTCCTGGAACGAAAACATACATGCGCAGAAGAACTTGGAACGAATAAAGAGTGAGATATAAGTCCACAGTCTTCCCTTTCTGCAGTAGTAAAGATGACTTTCAAGAGTCATACATATGAGACTTACATATGTCTTGTACCTATGCGGGCTATCCCCTGTCCGCTCAACCGTATGTTAGGTACATACAGTAGCCCTAATAGAATAGGCTAAACCCAATCGAACCAATGTGTATTATGTAATTACATCACGGTGATCATCAGGAATGAGGTATAAGGAATACATATGTATATCAGATAATCATTCATCGGTTATATTATTATTATCATTGAGAGAGATGGTGATCATTGATGATGATCAAAACGTAATGGTGACTCCATGCCAAAAGTGGAATTGTCTCTCTACTAGTACTTTAACCAATCACTTAAGTTGCATTACTTTACATAATGAACTATACTATGTACATAGCATAAAAACTTCTTATGATATAGAGCCTCTTCTTCAATTGGTTTCTGTTTCTTCGTTTCTTCTCAAGTGTCGTTCTTGTAACTACTAGGTAGTCATGTCCCCGCCAGCAATCATCGCCCCGTCCATCCTGAGCGCCGACTTCGCCGCTCTCGGTAGAGAATGCTCAGACAAGATGAGGCAAGGAGCGGACTGGCTCCATGTCGACATCATGGATGGTCATTTTGTTCCCAACATCACCTTTGGCGCCCCTGTGGTCACCAGAGTCCGTCCTCATGTCGAACGGCCCGAGCGACCAGGCGGCAGAGGCACGTTTGATTGCCATATGATGATCATGGAGGTAAGCTGGCCGAACACACAGTCTCCGTCCGATGTTTTCCCGCCGAAGAAGAAGAGGGGTGTTTCATGTTCAAGAAACAAGAAGCTGCGCGCTTCCACTGCTTCAATGATTCGACCAACCTTCTTCCCCCCAACATAAGGCGCCATCTCCCTCCGGTACTTTATTCTACTACTATCATAATATGATATATCAAAAAAGGAAAGGGAGACCATACACTGACCACTTCCCACGCGCCTTGCACAACAAAATAACGATAAACAGCCACACCGATGGGTCAAGGACTTCAAAGCCGCCGGCTGTGACCTCTACTGCTTTCATTATGAAGCCGCCATCTCCTCCGTCGCAGCCACAGAACCCGCAGATAAATCGACCACGCGCCAAACGAGCCCCAGAGAGCTTATCCACTACATCCACGACCAGGGGATGAAGGCCGGTATTGCCATCAAACCAGAGACCCCTGTTGACGTCCTCTGGGAAATCCTGGAGAACCCGCAAGAATCGGAGCGTCCCGACGTGAGTCCAATTTCCCCATCCACCAAAAACTTAACAACTCCCCCTCCACCTGTGCGTGACAAGCGACTGAAGAACAGACATTCTCCTTGCCTTAGATGGTCCTCGTCATGACGGTGAACCCCGGTTTCGGTGGACAGAAATTCATGACGTCCGAGCTGCCAAAGGTCCGGGCGATTCGGGACCGGTATCCGGACTTGGATATCGAAGTCGATGGCGGACTGAGCCTCGACACCATCGACCAGGCCACCGACGCCGGTGCCAACGTGATCGTCGCCGGCTCCGCCGTCTTTGGCGCAAAGGACCCAGCCGATGTGATTGCCAAGTTGAGAGCCGCCGTCGAGGGGAGATCCTGAACGTGGTGGCTGATGATTGATCCAGTCGTGGTGCTGGACATCATTGTTGGCCGTCAGACGTAAATTTCCTGAAACATCCATCTTCTGCAAGCAGTATATACATATATACACACATATACATACACATACATTATTCATTATCTATCTATCTATCCATCTGTCCATCTGTCCCTCCGAGACAGTGACCAGTCAGTCCTTCCCTCCCGTTTCCTTTCAATATCAGAGCAATAGTCAATTCGTTCCGCTGGGAGAGCCTCCTTCTGTAGTCGACGGTTCACCTCTACTAAGTATGTATTATACAGATTATGGAATCATGGGAGTATAATAATAATAAGTTGGATGGTACGGATTACCCTCCATTGGCTGCATGGGACACAGGGTCCAATTCTAGAAAGAGATCTGCTTCTGCAATCCCGCAAATGAATCTTCAACACCTTGCTTGGCAGGCTGCAATGTCCCCACAACACCAGCCCAAGAGTAATTGCTATCTACTTGTTGCATCTGCGGACCATGAGTTTCGTAGCAGAATCACGGTGAAAGGAGGTGATACTGCAGCGTTGGCACGCAGGGCAACTCGTAAAGGAATCAGTGTGGAATCAAATGCTTCCATCTTCTTCCGGTAGCGCCCTTCCCCACCTTCAAGTCCTGCTCCTCCTTCCCCTCCTACTCTCTCCCCCCTTTACCCCCCGGGGGACCTCACTAACCACTACAGCTCTACCTCCACGGTCGTCGTCGATAGCCTCTTCAGTTTATTCCTTGGTCTCAACAGGCTTCTCCGGGCATGCAGCGATAGAACTCCGAAGGTCATGTGTAATCTCCTCCTTCTCCTCTGGGGAGGTCGCAGAGATGATGGATCCTCGGTGATGTTCGACGAGCCCAAGCGCCTCTGCGTTCTCCGCCTGGAAACTCGCCGTAGACTCTGCCGCCTCCTCAGTGAGCAACGACGGCCGCTTCGCCTCGATAATGGACCCCGGGATCGAAGCAACCGGTTTCTCCCCTGCTGGCTCTGTCGGCGTTCTGCCGGCTGCCTCTTTATCTGGCGTTGCAACTTCGGGACATTTGGTCTCGGGCTTTGATATCGACAACTGGTCTCCGCTAGCCCCCCTTGCCCCTAATTTCGCCCGAGCGTTCTCTTTAGCCCTGGAAGCGGCCGCTGCACCCGCTTGTCGTAGTGTAAGGGAGATGTGGTCCTCTCTCTTTTCACTTCGTGAAGGAGGACACTGGATCTGAATATGTGGAGCGTTAGAGGTACGCCTTGGTGCTGGGTTATCTAGCGGAGGCGGTTTATTGGCAGGTGGCGAGGGAGCGTTGGAAAGGGGATCGATAGCAGAAGCGGCATTGACCTGCTGCTTCAGTTCACCGTACTCGTTCCATTCTTCGATTTGTTCGAGATCCTGTGGTATCCACCCCGTAAGCCTTACTTCGATGAAAGACATGGCAATGGAAGCACAACCTACCCCAATAATGGAACCAAACTTCACCAGCCCTGGCAACTTTCGACCTTTTGACCGGCGTCCCCACAGCATCCGGGCCTTCTCGTCGGTGGCCACATCGATGGCGCGGAAAGCAATCTTGTTTGCTTTGAGAATTGTTTCCAGTCGAGAGGTGGCGGTGATGATATGTGAGGAGCCAGCAGTCAGGGAGGTGTAGAGATAAAGTGTGGGATCAGTAGAATATGATTTCGGTGGTGTAGCCGCCATCGTCAATCAGCTTGACAGCTATTCTTCAGCCAGCGTTTGTTTTTATTCCTTTTAAGTTCGTGTATGCGTATCACTTGATCAAAATGTGGAAATTCACCTTTACAGCAGAAAAGTATTTTCACTACTCTTCACTTGTGATCTGAAGATGATGTCGTGTGGTATTGGAGCTATCGAGCTAATCCGAGGTAGGTCTAGTTTTACAATACCTCAAACGATTTTGAAATTTAGTGTAAACAAAAATAGGGCCAATCAACATCCATAGTTAATGTGGGGACTCTAAATGCCTTTTGACATGCTTCATCGAACTTGAAGGGAGTATTCTTCCTCGTCAGCTTAACCAAGGGTCTTGCTATCCTTCCATAGTTCCTTATAAAATGACGATTGCTTGGAACAATCGGTACTATAGTGAGAAGCGCCAAGAAGACGAAACCGGCCAAATAGCTATGTAGGGAAAAAAATCAGCAGATTCCAGGAGATAAGCCTCCTATTCCAAGCCAAGAGTGTATTTGACAATTGCACTCGTTGAGTCGGAGATATGGCTTGGGCCGAACAAGTGCCAAGCATGTCAGTTATAATACCCTTCTCTGTTTACAATTTAACTAACAGATATCTAGTACTGCAAGCAGAAGTAAAGGAGTACGCCGGCTTGTCGAGAAGGCAATGGGAAAGCTTGAGTCGTTAACCCAGCGCCGAAGATCGCTTTCTCCACAAAAGAGGAAATCCTTGCCATCTTCATCGTCCTATCATCGATCTTAATGTAGCTAGAATATCGTAACCAAACAAAAATAAGGGAAGAAATTCCAGTGAAACGTATTGACTGCCAAAGTCAAAAGAAAGGAAATGATTCATAGAAGCAGTCAAAGACATAAAGCGTCTCAAGTTGATTTCAAGCTTGGTTGTGTTCCTTGTATCATGTAGGGTCTAGGACCCCTATATATACCTAAGTTACAGAATAGTAAAATAAACCATTCTACCAGATCCTTTAATAGGAAACAGGTAGCAGTTTCCATACCGGGAAATAGGACCTCATCTACCAGTTTCCATACTCTGA
>NPHW01005741.1:1641-29857 GCA_002240705.1 Elaphomyces granulatus | reverse complement strand
TACCGATTTGTTCTAGTATCCTCCCGATTATTGAACTCTACACGGCGCTGTGACGTTTGCAACCGGTATCCTGTTTTCCGATATCATTAGGTACGTTCAAATTCTTTCATACGATAGAATCTTTTGAAGACGCATTAGAACGAGGTATGAGCGATGGGCTGTACGCGCGGTAGTGAAAGTCAGGTGCGCGATAGCGCCGATAGTCCCCGATACAGCGATAGCTGCGATCGCCGAAGGCTTCGATGCTTCGACGGCCTCCATCGAAGTCATGAAGTCACCGAAGCGTATCGCTTCGACGGCTTCCGATACATGCTCGTGGGCGTCGACACCCGCGGCGCGATCAACAAACATTGTTCAAATGTTCAAAACGGGAAAGCGCAGTTTATCTCAGTACCTCAGATGTGGGGCGCAGGCGGGTGGCGGGAGAGCGCTACCACACATTAGCCGCACACGATAGGCGCGGGTGCGGGTCGCGTGTCTGTCTCTGAGAGACTGAGACCTACGCCAAGGCCGGAACAGGCTAGCGCTGGTTCCGGGTCGCGGCCGGTAGGCAGAACCGGAACCGCAATATCACGTGCCGCTGCGTTTGCCGGGCGGCCGCGAAACCGCGCTAACCGATGGCCAGCGCGGCCGCGGTGTTAGCGAACTCTTTTTCGGCGTCGATAGTTAGACTGTGTTTTCGTAAAAGCAGCATATGTTTGGCGTCACGTGTTGAGAAAATGGGCGTCGAGAAAGAGGCGCCATCTTACAGACTATATAGTATAGAGGTATATGACCTTGGGTAAGATTGGAGGTATGATAGTGCAAAATTCTGAAGTATAAACTCGTATGATGTAATTATCAGCATTATTAACTACTTCCTCATGTAGGTACTGTATACCATCTACTATGATACTATTATCTCTTTCGCGCTGACTTATTACTCCTCTAATAAGACACAGTTGTCTCCTCGTTCTCTCACTCGCCCTAAACGTCGCCGGACTATCGCGAGCTCCCCGCCGCCTTTCCGCACTTCCCCCTCCTATTTACTCCGTCCCCTCCGGATCCCCTCCACACAAATTCACAAATTCTGTTTATTATCTCTTTTCCCAGCTCTCGTTCCGTCAAGGAAATGACAGCTTCTCGATCATATGGGCAAGACCCTGTCGCGTTCGTGTTCGGTTTACCGTCTCATGGGCGGACCCCGCCCTATTCCTATCCTTTACGCCTCAACTTAGTTTTGAGTGTTTGACGGCTATTTGTTCTCCGCAATCATTGCTTTCCTTCCGGCCCCAAGAGTTACGCCTGGATCTGCATGGCACGCAAGCTTACCCATCAGAGGGTCAGCTACGGTGAGTTTCTCATATAAACAGTCAAAATCAGAGGCACACAATTCATGCAACATGTGTATATGTGACTCTGTTGTGGGTTGTCAAGCACTGACAGTAGCTCCCTGTCTACTAGTGCTCCCTCTCCCAGATGCCCCCGGCGGTCATCGTCTAGGAGTCAATGGCTTAGCAGTTGATGCAGGCGGTTCTACTCTGTAAAAACCCTCTTGTTCCCCAGTTTCGAGAAATCGTGCTTCGCCAATCGCAACGGGCCGCTTCCCCCACATTTAGTGGTGTGCACTTGCATCGGAACTGGCTAACATTTTGCGTGAAGGTACTCGGCTGGTCGTGATGGAGTGTTGTGCTCCTGGGAGCTCAATTTAAAGCCCTTTTCTTCGTCCAATCCCACCACCAAAGATGTGCTGGATTCACCTGCAAGAAGCACCGCCCCTACAAAATTTCACCACCAGGTTCAAGCTCACAGTCACTGGATAAACGATATCGTTCTTACGGCAAATAACTCTGCTCTCGTGTCCGCCTCATCAGATACCACGGTGAGAGTGTGGAGGCCGCACTCGAGTGCTGGAGAACCCCCGACCTCGATTGGCAGACATGGAGATTATGCAAAATGTCTGGCGACGCCAAGCGTCTCCGCGGAATGGGTTGCGTCTGGAGGGTTGGATCATAAAATCTATCTCTGGGACCTCAACGGTGCGGGGGAAAAGCTGAAGATAGATGCGTGTGGAGGCGATCGAACCGAAAAGGGCTCCGTCTATGCGCTGGGGGCGGGGAGCTCGGTGTTAGCCAGTGGTGGCCCAGAATGTGTTGTTCGAGTGTGGGACCCTAAGTCGGGAAAGTTGATCACCAAGTTTGTCGGACACACAGATAATATCCGAGACATCCTGGTAAATCAAAATGGGGATACTATCATGACCGCATCTTCGGACCAGACAATCAAGGTATGGTCTTTGACAGCGGGAAGATGTACTCATACGTTGACGATGCACAACGACAGTGTGTGGTCACTGTATTCAGACCACCCAGAGCTTTCTGTTTTTTATTCAAGTGATCGTTCCGGACTTGTCGCGAAGACTGACACCAGAAACGTACCGGATATTGATCAGGGGACCTGCATTGCTGTCTTGCAGGAGCATGAAGGGGTCGTCAGAGTTGTGGCAGCAGGTGACCATATATGGACCGCCACCCCGCGTTCAAGTATAAATCGTTGGAGCGATGTTGACACAACGGCGGAAATCGAGGCTGTACTCCCACCAGACCGTCATCAAAGTACTGGCTTTCCATCTTGGCCTCCTGATTCACGGTCAGAGTCACCAACCCATGTGTCCGCTTCGACCACGAATGGGAACAGAAAGAAAGAAATACCCCATGACTGTATTCTCTTATTATCTAACACGTCACCCTTTCCAAAGTCCCGCGATCCCGAAGGAACCTTCACGTATCCTTCCGTAAATGGATTGAGACCCGCAGATATCGTTGTTGGGAATGACCTTGGGCTTGTCACTCCCGTTTACGCCCTGCCAGAAGAGACCATAGAAGGTCGGCTTGGCTTAATGAAGCACCTGATGCTAAATGATCGGAGACGGACCCTGACGCAGGACACAGCCGGAGAAGTGGTGTTATGGGATCTATTGAGGGTAGGTGTTGTCTATAGTGAACTCGCCCTTTCTAATAATATCATTAGTGTATTCCGATTAAATCATTTGGAAAGCGACATATAGACGACGTTGCCTCGGAGGTGAACACCGTGGGAAACGTCGCGCATTGGTGCACTTTAGATACCCGCACCGGAAGGTTGTCTGTGATGTTAGAGCTTAATCGGTGTTTCGATGCAGAGATCTATGCGGATGAAATTGATACTTTTGATCAAAGGGGTTTTCGGGAAGACCAGAGAAGTACGTCAAAGGCTTTCCGCATGTCCTGGCAGTTGCTATCCCTGTATACTGACTGTATAAACAGTAAACCTGGGGAAATGGGTTTTGCGCTGGCTTTTTGCACCCTTGATCAATGAAGAGATCAAGCGGGATTCTCAATATCGCGCAGAAACCGCAGTTAAGGCCGAAGAAATGAGAAGCCTACGTCGCGCAAACGCCCCTAGCTCTATAGACTTACCTTCGCCGACTGCTCCCAGGACACTGGGGTCTAATGTCGTCACAGATTCCACTATTCTAACTCCACGAGTGTCGAATGGATTTCCTGGTAGTGTCACTACACCAAGCCTTGGCATTGGCATTGCTACTCCCGGACCCGGAACTATATCAAGTCTTTATGGCAGTCCACCTGTTCCGTTTATGGAAGAAGGCAACAACAACCTCGGAGGTGGACGGTCAAGTCACGAATCAACCAGGCAATCCGTGGAGAAGCCAAACGATTACTTCTCTACTCATCCAATTGCGACATCAGATGCGGACAGGACACTGTTATCTTCGGGAGAAGAGCAATCACCTGTGGCGGGACAATCACAATCTCCCGTCGAACCGGAAAAGGAAGAAAAGAAAAAAGGTGCCTCTTTGTTTAGCAAGAAGTTCCGAATGGACTTCCCTAAAATGTTAGGCAGAAACTCGACCGAAGCTAAACTCACGGTGCCAGAAGAAAGGATAGAAGAGTCAGACAAATCATCAGAAAAAGAAGAAGAAAGGGTATTTGAGAATAACCTGGGTGGCATCATTGATAAAATTAGGCACGATTACGTGGAATTTCTTATGGCCAATCCCGGAAGAACCTTGACTTCCGGCATCTCTCCAAGTCCAGAGAATGAGACGCCCATCTTAGACATACCACCCCATACCGTAATTCTTATTCAAGAGGAGTCTGGGGATGCAGCTGCGGCCACTGATCTTTATAGAGGCACAGTTGGCACAGTTGGAGAAGATATCGAAAAACTCGAAAAATCCATTCCCGCATGGCTTGGAGATCTTCTCCTGAAGGTGAGAGTGAGAATATTTGGAGATTTCAACTCTTTTCATTCATTCCTTCCAACCACTTTTATTGTATTTCCTTTCATTTGGTTTGTTTCTTTTAGTCAATATCAATTTCTTTGCGAGGCTGATAACTTCGATAGAATCAGACCCCAGTCAAGGATGCAATTAAACTAGCATTCATGGTGAAGCCATATGGGGATCTTTTGCCTCCAGTGCTAAATGCCGATGGGTATGCATAGTTGAATACCTCCCCTCCCTTTACGCATTTGAAAGACAATAAATAACTAACCAGTGTCATCATTTGAGGACGCCTATTAATAGCTGTTCTCGTTTGAACGCTAATCGTATGCTTCGTGCAAAGAAGATTGTTTCCTACGTCGCAGAACGCATAGATCAGCCCAATCCAGATGCTTCTGATACTGATGCAGTGAACCTAGAGGAGTATCTAGAACTGTATTGCCAAAACACTGTATGTTGATCTCACTGTCATAGATTTTCGTCGCCTTTCTCTACTCCTTGTCCAATCAATGCATTTCTCGACAAGAAAAGCATTACCACATATTGTGCACTAACTCAATATATGCCCTAGTTGGTGCCTCCCAACATGACGCTAGCAACCATTCGCACGCATATATGGCGATCATCTGGAGATATGGTTCTGTTCTACAAACCTAATGGAAAGAAAGAACCTCCGTCCCTGGGACATATTCAGGAGACTCGAGAAGTCGACGACGCTGGAACTTCCTTTAACAAACCTCTAGGCGAGCCAGTCAATGTCTCGACGGTATCAAATGGGAGCACGACACTGGGGCTAGCGCATTCCTTGACTGCCTCGGGGTCCGCTTCTACGTCTGGAACATCTTCGATCACCGGGACTTGAGAGAAGTTCCCTTGTCCTGTGTCTATTTTTTGAGACGGAGTGGTTTCATTTGTTGCTTGTATTCTATGTGAATATTTGGGACATGACATGGGTACATATATCTTTCCTTCTTGGAGTAATGGTACTTATGTCGAGCCTCATCTTATCGACATCATGCAATTGAAAGCGGAAGAAGACTTTCACAAAGGCGGCCATATGTGGATGGGTTTTCGTTAGGTTGACTTATATCGAGGTCAGTTTCTGAACAAAAGGTTATATTTTTGTTATGTATATAAGTTCGGTATGTACAATATTTCAACCAAGAATCCCTCAGTTTAGATATGGATAATGTCTTTGAACGTTAACATTGGAAAGTAGTACGTATACTAGCATTATTACAGCTTGTGTAGTTGATTTTATATTGTTCCACCCTGCTTTTTGCCGTAGAAGTTTATGTTTCAGCATGGGCTTTATTAAACAACGATATTTAAACTTGTATTAAGCTGAAGACTCTTATTAGATGATCCGATCTTCATTATCGGTGAGTAAAGCGGTGAGATTATGCCGCACGAAAAGCCTCAACAACTTTTTCTTGATTTCTTTATTACTATTGGTATTTACTAATCTAGCATAGAGTGCTTGCAACAGTTATATATTCTCAATGCTCGTTCTTTTTAAGCATACATCCAGTTTTGTCGTAGTCTCTTATGTTCTATCCAAATGGAGGAGGTTCATCTGGGCCGATTTCCTTGGCTCAGTTCCTGCAGATGTTCAAGTTGTCGTGGAATGAGTCTAGAGTTTTTAGATCACCATCATTATTATCGCAAAATAGGTTTTATGAGCATGATCTTCCACGTCGAATAGGTTTGTTTTTTTTTTTTTTTCTTTTCTTTTATGCCTTTTGGGACGCCCTTTA
Organism: Elaphomyces granulatus; assembly: GCA_002240705.1. Classification (NCBI taxonomy): domain Eukaryota; kingdom Fungi; phylum Ascomycota; class Eurotiomycetes; order Eurotiales; family Elaphomycetaceae; genus Elaphomyces; species Elaphomyces granulatus. Next base: position 23,836 of record NPHW01005741.1, on the reverse strand, counting down.
AAATATTCGTTATGACGATAGATACTAACCTTCCCTGTAATTTCTCGATGTTATTCATTATTTGTTCATTCGACTGATACACATGCAATGTCTAGGAATTGCCGTTAGCGGTGGTGCCGATTCTATGGCTCTAACGTATTTGTGTAAGCAGCTGCAGTCGAGCCGTCCTGAGGATGGATTGACTGTCACAACTTTCATCGTTGACCACAAAGCCCGCCCAGAGAGCAGTAGAGAAGCTCATACAGTTGCTAAGTGGCTAGCAGAAATGGGTATGATTATCTATTTTAACTTGTCTCTTTCATTGATTGATGACCCTGCTGTATTCTTTTCCTTATCTAATATAGGTGTTCATGCCAAAATCCTTGAGCTTCAATGGCCGACCTCGGATATTGCCCCGAAGATGTCAGCTTTTGAGACACATGCTCGCAAGTTACGCTATCAAGCACTAGGAAGCGCTTGCAGGGATAGTCAAATTGAAGCCCTGCTACTAGGCCATCACCAGGATGACAGCGTCGAGACCACATTACTGAGACTCTGCTCTAGAGCAAGCAGGGCAGGCCTGACGGGGATTTCTCCAGTCGCTCGTATCCCCGAATGCCATGGCATTTACGGGGTATCTGGGAGTGGTTCTCAAGCTGTTCTCAAAGCCAAGAGACGAGGCAAGCCTCCTAGGATACGTATTGATCAGGAGAGCCGTTATGCGCATGTTTCTTGGCCACCAGCAAATCGCCAAAGATTTGGCTCTAGTGATATCAGAATCTCAACGGGGGGCGTTTTGATCTGTCGCCCACTTCTATCGTTCCCCAAGAAAAGGCTGCTTGAGACCTGCAGGAGCAACAATATCCCTTATGTCACAGACCCTACAAATTTCGACCTTACTCTTACACCTAGGAATGCGATACGCAGTTTGCTTTCATCGCATAAACTACCGCGAGCTCTCCAAGCTCCATCTATCTTGAACCTTGTCCGGAGAAATCTGGATTTCCTGGAGGAGTCACTTTTTCTGTCAAAGGTGCTTATGGAGCAATGCAAGATTCTGGAGTTTAACGGCCGTTCAGGGTTTATGATCGTCCAATTCCCGATGGTGCACGACAGGTCTGTTATCCTCAGTGAGATCATAAGGGACAGTAACGTCCAAGCCTTGACCCTCCGCCACATCACAGAGTTACTGTCCCCATTCGAAGATCGCTTTCCAGTTAGCAGTTTCGCACCATTTATAGAACGTGTCTTTATCTATAATACTTATGACACTCTAACGGGCGCAAGTCGGCTCAAGCGACGAGCGTTCACAGTAGGCGGGGTTATGTTTCGGCCCGTTAAAATGATTCCTCCATGTTCTTCCACCCAAGTCGCTGGCAGGTTTGAACAAGGACGCAGGTGGAATCCAGAAGGCTTCTCCCAAAACCAGTCACCAGAAGCCACGACAACATGGTTCCTGTCGCGACAACCTTTCATGCGACACACATTACCCACCATTCGCTTCGATGTGCTAGTACCGGACAACGAAGCAGAATCTACCTACACCCGCTGGGTACTATGGGATAACAGATACTGGTTCCGCATCAGAGTGACACCAGGATGTGGTAGTGAAAATATTGCCAATACCCAAGACACCTCCCAAACCTCGACCGAATCAACGCCGACTCGCCAAACCATCTCCTTCCTCATCAGACCCCTCCGGCCATCCGACCTACAAAAGATCTATCATTCTCTTCTTCTCCACTACCAAACTCAGCAACAGGCCACAAAGGACAAACCCGGCATAGCAGCAGCAGCAACAACAACACCGCTCTCAGCTGTCCCTCGTTGGGAGGCCCAAGATGGAAACCGGACCATCAGTCTAGCTTCACCAGAAATGCTACGCAGATTTTTGACCCACCAAGCACCTGATGCTACGCGTTTCACTCTTCCTGTTCTGACAATACTGCCAGAGCAAGTTGGAGAGGATGGAAGTCTTGACCATGACCAAATTCTTGCTCTACCCTCGGTATCTATTCGGATAGCGGGTCGCGGTAAAGGGGTAACGTTCCAGTACGGATTGCGACTGTGGCGAGTAGAGTGGGAGTGGATGTATAAAAATATTGATACTGGGCACTTGCGTCGGATGGGCTGGTTAGGAGATGAAGATAAATTTCAAAGATAAAAAGTGTAAGAAGAGGTGGCAAAACTGTACAGTACAAACTATGATGTACTAGTATGATTGACGATGTGCTGTGTCATCTTTTAAATCACGGCTGTCATCATTTATTCTGTATAAAGTAGGTGAGACCTATCATGCTCACAATAAGAAATAGAAGACTGAATATATATGATCCATCACAAAAACAAAAACCTGTTGCCTGAAGACATGCAGGGTAAATAACACTGTATTCGTGAAGAAAACCCGGCAAAAAGCATCGGAATAATCATCATTCATAGCAGCCATCAACGCCAGGCCAGGTCATAGTAACGCTAAATAAAACCCACGTTCACCAAAAGTCGTATGATAATAGAGAGAGGAGAAAGAAAATATAATATACTTCGTCTAGCGGCCAGCCATGTGCACCCCAGTGAGAAAAGGGAAAAGGGAGAAAAAAAAATTAAATAAAAGGACTATTCTTGCACGGAGGGTCGATCACCTTCGTTTACCAAATTCTGGTCAACTTGTTGGGACCGAAGACCACCAACTTCTCTCCGAAGTCTCATATTCTCCTTTCTCATTCGTGCTAGCTCCCCTAGCGCTTCCCGAAGTTGAGCCTTCAAAGCCTCTTCGCCATTGTCCAACCTGACATCCTTCACGACTTTACCAAGTTCTGTGTTGAATCGTTCATACAGCGCTTCATTCTCGGCACTAGCCTCACGATACAGTTCGTCTAGCTTCTTGGCTCTCCTCTCACTGACGACCAAGGATGTCTCTAGATCCTTCTCTATAGCTTCCGTTCGACTACCGAGATCCGAACAGAGGATCGAGAATCGAGATTCAAGACTACGGAAGCGATTCGCCAGGGTTGGCCCAGAATGCGACTGGATAGATGTGGTGGCCTTGGGGTTGTTTCCGGGCCTAACAGTTGGTGGCGAGGCTGACAGGAGCTTCAGAGAAGAAATTTCATCGCCGATGAGCTCAAGTTCGGTTTGGAAGCTGGATTCCGCTGAAGCCTGGGCCTTTTTCTCATTCCGAAGGCGTTCCCGAAGCTAAATCCAATGGCTGTCAACGAAGCGCTCTAGCCCTAGGGAAAGGGGAAAGTACGTACCTTTTGGGGACTTTGCATGCGGAGTTTTTGCGGCTTCTGTGGGGATGACCAAGCCCGGTTTCGTTTTGCAGGAGAGTCTGGACTATGTGCTAACATAGGGCGCTCTTTGAGTGCAAGCCCTTTTGGTTGCGGTATGCTGGAAAGTGTGTCGGATCTCTGTTTAGAACGATAAGTAGGTCCATCTGTCTTTTTATTGATGGCTCGTTCTGTTAACGTCGGCCGAGGAACAATATTTTCCTTGCGCGTCAGAGAGACGGGTTGAACGGGCGAGGTTGACCTTGCTGGGGCAACAATGCGAGTTGGCGACGCTGGAGCTGGGCTACTTCGTGGTCTTATTTGTCTTATAATGTCGGACTGAGGGCGTATCTGTATGGGTGTTAAGGGCGTGGCCTTAAGTGACTGAACTGGGGACACAGGCTCCATCGTTGGAGTCGACGGAAGGGGTAGATCCGACAGAGAGCTCCTTCGTTTCTTCCGAAGCTTTGGGGTTTCAGGGGTTGAATTTTCTTGAATGGGGACAAGTGTAGGAGAGCCATCATGAGCACTTCCCGGCCGACGTACATGGTCGTCCAGTGCAAACGCTTCATAAATGGTAGGCCGATCTCGGGAAACAGGGCGAAGAAAATCTGCGATTCTAGAGTCGGTATCAACAGATTTGTGGCGGGAGAGGGACACTTTCGAAGTGCCGATAGACTGTGAGTCCGAATCACTGATGGCTTTGCTTTTGCTCAGGGTTCGAATCAGAGAACTGACCTTGCTCTCTCCCTCTGATTTTGAGTTTTCGCGGTGCAGACCGAAACCGAAACGCCTTCTAAACGAAGAGGTGTTGGAGCTCACAGATCCAGTATGGGCCGAGAGAGGTCGGCTAGGTGTGCTCTCGTGGGAAGCCCTACTTGGTACGGATTCGTCAAAAAGATTTTCAAAATCGTCAACAAGACGATCTAGAAGAGAAATATGATGCATGGGATCCCCTTCTTCAGTGAGCACTTCAGCAAAAGCGGCAGTCAAAGCGCCTCTGTCGCCGTCATTGCCGGAAGCGTCCAACAGGTCACCAAGCAGTCTTACCATTGTGGCGAGCGCTCGTCGGTTGTGAGAACTCATTTCCGCTAGTGATCTTCGAAAGAACACTTCAAAGTCTCCCGGGAACAGAGAGTCAAACTTGGACTGGATCAGCGTCAACGCCGCAGGGGTAATGACCGGTCCAACATGATCCCTCCAAGCACGTAAGATAAACGTCTCGAATGCAACGAAAAGAACATCGACAGGGGCTTCAGCAGCAGCTTGGAGTCTCCCAGGGTCTTCAAGTAGAACATTGCAGAGCTCGTTAATCATGGTTTTATCCGCATTTCCTCTCGCCCGAAGTGTGCGACCTACGATATTACCTCCCCTGGAACGCAATGCCAATACATAAGCAGAAAAGGTCTGGTCTAAAAGTCGGAGACGGTCATTCTGTTCGATTTCCTGCGGCCCGACAACCAGCACTTTGCTTGCGGTTTCATCACAAGGAATAGTCGCCGACGGTGATGTGGCCGGCCTCGCGGGATTAAGCTTCAGAGGCGATATTCTAGGAATATCACCCAAAACCGGTACAGGATTGGGGTTCTTGGAGAGTGGTAATTGGTCTTTCGACTGTACCCCACCCCAGAGGGTAGAAATCAGTTTTGACGGCGAGGGTGGCCGGAATCCCCGGGGGACCTTGGCTTGCACCAGGAGGTGGCCGGCGATTTGGCGGAGGATCTCAAAGTTTGAAGAAATCATTGGCTCTGTCAAGGCTGGGTTTTGCGGATGGTTCAACGACAACAGAAGATTAAAAACTATATTCGTCAGCGTTCCTCTACGTGCTCAAAGATCATTCAACTATCAATTCCTCCGAACTTACGTCTCTTTGAAAGAACCGAAATGAAATTGTCCTCTGCCACCATGTCCGTCATGCTTGCACCCACGATGGAGTCTATATCTAACTTGTATTGATGTTCATCAGGCGACGATATTGAAGCAATCACTTCCAGAGGGGAGCTGCCTAAAATCTTCGTCCGAATCACCTTGGGAGTGTCAAAGACGATCCTCATAGTGGAGGACCCTGCTCGATCCATCACACCATTTGGGTCATCTTCAAAAACGGATGCCAAGATACCAAGCTTTCCAAAGGTCCCGGTTGGACTCCTGAGAGTCCATTTTCCACTCTCCCTTTCCTTTTCTGAAAATCTCCCCTCGATCTTAGCTTTCGTGATCTCCTCGATCAGACGACCGGCTCGTCCTTCATGCATACCCAGCAGCTCCAATGCATGCGGAGTCACTCTGCCTGCTTGCTGGGTCTCATGGGCGCTTACTGTAGGCGCCAGGTACAAGAAACGTCCACATGCAGACTGCATACAACGAAGACTATCTAGATCTAACGCCGAGGAGAATTTGAGTTCAGGAGATGAATCCCTGGACGACGTTGGATCGTTTGGACTGACATTTGGCATCTCTAATTCAGCCAAGAACCCACGGGCCGTTACATGGCCCCCTCGAATTTTGGACAATAATACCAAACAGTTCTTATAAAGAAGCATCAATCCGGGACTGGATGCTGTTCCGGGTGTATCAGTTCGGTATGGCGGTAGAATCTCGTTGAAGTCCACCACTGTGATAAGTCGACCCGTGGGAACGGTCGATTGTGGCCACGAATCAACTATTGACATTAAACTCAGATTCTGCACATGGTCCGCTGAGGCCGGCGTATCCAATGAGCAAATATCAGTGATGATATCTCGAGCTCGTAGGAATGGCTTAACCGCCGGATGAACAGACGGAAGATTGCTGGTCATGGTATCGATTAATAGACTATACCGAGGAAGGCGCTGAACGGGTTCCATCAAGAGCGAACGCAATTTCTGCTCCCCCGTGTCATAAACCCTCTTAGAGAAGCTAGATTTATTATCCTTTAGGAAGTTGTTCAGTGTCTGTGTAAAGCCATTGTGTGCACGCATGTACTCCGCGTAAGGCTTGGAAAAGCGAGGAAACCATTCCAGGAGAGCATTTGAAAATGCCACCGAGCCCATTGGATCCCGTGCGTGTTTTAATGACACGCGACTCGAAACGGAAGATTGAACTTCAGTGTCTTCCGCTATATCGGCAATGGCGGCTTGTTCCGTCCCTTCAAGAATTTTCCGTATGACCTCAAGGAATCCCATATTTACTTCAAGGATCTCATTTAAGCAAGGAGGAAAAAGCTCGGCAAGAGCAGACTCGTCCGGGCTAGTGCTCGATATGCCTCTCGACCGCGCTTTCCGCCGGTACTCCTCAACGACGTTATGCACCAGATCGTGCAGTTTGCTGACGTATCTCTCCTCTGTGTCCACCACTTCGCACATCGCAAGACGGAAGGATTCCTTCTGGCCTTTGGCAAAAAGCTTAGATCTGCTTAAGTTGGTCGGCTGGGATGGCGCTCGTCGAAGGCGTGAGGTGGGTAGGAAAATTGGATCACCGAAGGCTCGAATGAGAGCGGAGTATTTCCCATACTGGACCTCTTCCGGGTGGTCATCCAAGGCATGATCATCAGAACCAGAATCATGGCTGTAGCGCAGTTCTGGAAGGACGATGGCACCAGCTGGCAAGACAACATCAATGTCGATCCAGGGAGCTTTCCGCTCCCGATACGCATCCCTAAGATCATGGATGATATCCGAAGCATTCTCGACCTTCGTCATCCGATTTGCTAGATCAGCTGCATGAGTCTCATCCAACATCTTCAATATCTTCCCACCAGACTTTCCCTGTCTCGCTAGGTGCAGCAAGTGCTCTTTGACCGGGGTTGACAGCTCGGTAAAGTACTTCAGCAAGCAGACCGCCAGCCCCCGACAGATCTCATCGCCTTGTTTCTCGCGGGGAAGGTAATTGACCGCAGCGTAAAGCGGGGCCGCTGGGGAAATCGTGAGACGAGGATAGCTTTGAAAGCCTCCGGGAGTAAAGATGTGCGTCTGGATACGCGAGCTACTCACAACAGCATTGGCAGTCGCGACTGGGCCGTAGAACACTAGGATTGACGATAGATTGGGGTCGACAGCATGGTAAAGGGCCAGCTGCTCTAACGGCAGGTCCGACGGTGGTGAGTTTACAACGGCTGCCATGGCCTTAGGTAGTGCACAATGCGCCTTCCTTGGAAAGTGACGACCGACGAAAGAAAGAGCAAGATGAACTCCCCGTGACTTCGTAACTTCGTAACTTCGTCACGCCAAAATGTCGGGAACTGAACCGTGGATACCAGCCTGCTCCATTTGATGGCCGTTATTTCATAACGTCGATGCTTTTGCTATTCATTGATGCCCTTATGGATGGATGCCTACCAAGATCAGGCAGGGAACGGTGGGCAGCGGGGGCTTCAATTGAACTCGTTTCGTTGCCTCATCAGCTGGAAGTTTTTGGGCAGCAGGGAATGAATTCCTGGGACAGTACTCAATGGGCGCAGTTATGGGTAATCGGGTACATTTATATAGAATGTTTGACAATTCCTCTTGGTGATAATAATACGAACACCACAGGGGATATCTCAAATGGCAGGTGGAAAGGTTTAAGGTGGGTTGTTCCTTGATCGGCGCAAAATAAGTTAATGGCTTCACCGATAGGAGAGTTGTAAATAACTTGTATAGTATCATATGATAGCTCACGCGTCGGAGAGTAAACAAAAGCGGCGCGCGTGGTTGTCTCCAGCGGCGCTAAACCCAAAATCGAATAGGGCCATCTCGAACGACACGTTCTCCGGCTAACTATCCATTCAAGAATGTCTATAAAGATTTCCCCCCGTATATCTTCAACTTGTCCTCCTCCTCCTCCTCCTCCTCTCCCCCCCCTCTCCGGCCCAACAAACCAACGGCTGTGCCTTGTCCAGCACTAGCCATCACCATGTCTGGCTCCTCGATGCCCATATCCGTGGACCCTGTGGCCGTGGTGACCACTGAATGTATTACGGTCACTTCCTCCATGCGCAAGCACGCGCGATGGGCGCACTCTTCTGTCGCAGCGATCCTGGGCGGTGGCGGTCCGTCCAAGGTGTATGAATCGGATCCCTCAGTTATTTCGAATCAACGAAGTGACCCTGCTGGGGCCAAAGGGAATTCCAAGGTGGACAAATCCAGCACGGGCTCGTCGGCCCTGGACGGAGACCATGCACTGGCAAACCGCTGGGGTCTAAGGGGAAAGAAAGGCAAGAGCATGCAGGATAATCCCCTGATGTCCGCATTTACACGTTTACGGAGCGACCTAAAGAGCTGCAAGGACATCCAGCGGTTTGACACTCCGGCACTGCTACATCCATTCCTACAAGTCATTCGGTCGTCATCAACATCCGCCCCGATCACTTCCTTAGCCTTAATCGCAATCACCAAGTTTTTCGCTTACAACATAATCAATCGTGACTCTCCGAGGCTACCGGTCGCGATGCAACTTCTGTCCGCAGCAATTACGCACTGTCGATTCGAAGCAAGCGACACGGCGGCGGATGAAATCGTCCTCTTGCGGATTCTCAAACTTATGGAGGGAGTCCTATCGCGACCGGAGGGAGAACTGCTGGGTGATGACAGTGTTTGCGAGATGATGGAAACCGGACTCAGCATGTGTTGCCAAAATCGCCTCTCGGAGGTGCTTCGAAGATCGGCTGAAATGGCGATGGTAAACATGTGCCAGGTCATCTTTATGAGACTGTCGCACATCGAAGAGGCGCCGCCAAGTTCGAACCCATTGGAGCAGAAGCAATTGGACGAAAGCGTCTCCAATTTTAAGATGGACCCATCTGTCGATGGAGACACCGTGGCATCACAGCATCCATCCACTCTCGGATGGGATACAACCTTACCCGGTAACGATCGACTCAGCGGCGAAACATCGCCTGAGCCAACCACCAACGGCCATGAAGAATCTGTTCCGCTAGATCCTCGAGAGGAGTTGGCCGAGGTTAGGCCCTATGGGCTACCCTCAATCCGAGAATTGTTCCGAGTACTTATCGATCTCTTGGATCCCCATAACCGCCAGCATACCGACACAATGAGGATAATGGCATTACGGATTATCGACGTAGCCTTGGAGGTGGCAGGCCCCTCTATTGCTCGACACCCCAGTCTAGCGGTTCTGGCAGAAGACGACTTATGCCGTCATCTGTTCCAATTAGTTCGGTCAGAAAACATGGCGATCTTAAATGGGTCTTTAAGAGTTGCTGGAACGCTGCTCTCGACATGCCGTCCAGTCTTAAAACTTCAACAAGAGCTATATCTATCATATCTGGTGGCATGCCTTCATCCTCGGGTAGAGATACCCAGAGAGCCGGGCATCGATCCTTCTCTGTACGAAGGAGTCCCACAAGCGCCTAAGCTCGTCAAGCCACCCCCATCTCAGTCAAACAGCGGAAGGTCAACTCCTGTTCCTGTCAAGGACCGTCAGAAACTGGGGATGGAAGGTGGTTCAAGAAAGCCTGAGGCCAGGGAGGCAATGGTCGAGAGCATTGGGGTCCTAGCGCGAATACCTAGCTTCATGGTCGAACTCTTCGTCAACTATGACTGCGAGGTCGACCGAGGAGATCTTTGTGAAGATGTAATTGGGTTGCTTTCCCGAAACGCTTTCCCTGACTCGGCAACATGGAGTACGACAAATGTGCCGCCACTGTGCCTCGACGCACTCCTGGGATATGTTCAGTTCATTGCGGATCGACTTAATGACAAGCCAAAATATGATGCCTTTCCTGATCGGGAACAGCTGAGGAGGCAACGGAAGAAGAAGAATATCATAGTCCGGGGTACAGCTAAGTTCAACGAGGATCCAAAAGCTGGGATTGCCCATCTTGCGTCGCATGGAGTCATTGAAAACCCCGATGATCCCGCAACAGTGGCACTGTTTTTGAAAGGGACATCACGCGTATCCAAAAAAATTCTCGGAGAGTATATTTCTAAGAGATCCAACGAGCAGCTTCTCGAAGCTTTCGTAGACCTCTTCGACTTCTCCGGGAAGAGCGTAGTGGAAGCCCTCCGGGATCTCTTGGGATCTTTCCGACTTCCCGGCGAAGCCCCTCTAATTGAACGGATCGTCACTGTCTTCTCCGAGAAGTATGTGTCCAAAGCTAACCCGGAAGGTGTCGCTGACAGGGATGCATTATTTGTGTTAACATATGGTATTATTATGCTGAACACAGATCTCTATAACCCCAATGTCAAATCTCAAAACCGTATGACATGTGCTGATTTTGCGAGAAACCTAAGAGGAGTCAATGGTGGCAGCGACTTCGCCTCCGACTTCTTGCAAGATATATACGATTCCATCAAGCAGAATGAAATCATCCTGCCTGACGAGCATGAGAATAAACATGCATTTGAATATGCGTGGAAGGAACTGTTAATAAAATCTGCTTCGACGAAAAATTTGGTGATCTGTGGCACCAATATCTATGATGCCGAAATGTTCGAGGCTACTTGGAAACCAGTCGTTGCAACGCTTTCGTACGTCTTTATGTCAGCATCAGACGACGCTGTTTATTCTAGGGTCGTCATGGGATTTGACCAATGCGCTCAAATAGCTGCCAAATACGGCTTGACAGAGGCTCTCGATCGCATCATCTATTGCCTAGCATCAATCGGCACTCTTGCAACTGATACTCCACCAAACACCAATCTCAATACAGAAGTTCAGGCAGGAAGACGGAAAGTGATGGTCAGTGAGCTTGCTGTGAAGTTTGGGAGAGATTTTAGAGCTCAGCTAGCAGCTGTCGTCTTGTTCAGAGTCTTGGCTGGCAACGAGCATGTTGTCCGAAAGAGCTGGCCATATGTCATTCGAATTCTCAATAACCTCTTTATCAATTCCCTCATTCCGCCTTTTAGTGGTAAATTCAACGCTGATCTCGAAGTTCCTTCAATCCCTCTTCAGCCGCCTTCTCAGGTGGTCGAACGCGATGGACGTGGAGAAACCGGACTCTTATCTGCTTTCACCTCGTACCTCTCGAGTTATGCGGCGGATGAACCTCCCGAACCCTCTGACGAAGAACTTGACAACACGTTGTGCACCATCGATTGCATTGCTGCTTGTGGCATTGCAGATGTTCTGGAGAATATGAAGTACTTGGCTTATCTCTTTTCTCTTCTTTGCTGATCCTAAACCTTGGCATAGATCCCTACCATTACCCTCGCTAGTGTCATTGGTGACCTCTTTGTTATCTGAATTACCCGAGGAATCCACGCCTGCCGTTATTGTCGTAAAGCCCGAACGACCAACGTCAATGCCAACCGCATCCAGAGTTTCGAGTGGCAAGCTTGATCACAGTGGGCCAAGTTACAAGCCCGGAATGGTCTACACTCTTGAATTGGCCACTATTTTGGCATTACGAGATGAAGGCACGGTTGAGGCTCTTGGCGAGGACCTAGCCGCTTCGCTGCAAAGCATACTTCGAGACGCTAGTAGTGTTCACCCATTAGTAATCTCTCGAGTTGTATATTACGTCATGAATCTCCTGCGACTAAGCTACGTGAGTTCCCACGTCTACACCGGCACTTGAAAAGCTGACTTTGCTAGGAACGACCTTTTATGCGTATTCCCGTCATTCTTCATGGTATCTCAAGCTTCGACCAAGATATTCTGGAACATTCAGCTCTACCCGTCCTTGGAGGACTTTCGCGATGCATCAATGGCGCCGGCTCACTGCGTAACGAAATTATCATATCCCCTGATTTCTGGTCAATATTGCAAAGATTACACCTGCACGGACAGTCGGCTCCGATGGTATTTCAGCTCCTTCAGGGCATAATCGATTCAGCACCGCCAACCATTACGGCCGATAATTACGAATCTGCCATAAGCCTTGCGAATGATTTTGCTAACGCTGGGAGCGTTGGTTCCATTGAGGAACGAAGGAGAGATACCATAGTCCGTCGACCAAGGGCTGGCAAACAAGAGAAGATCAGGTATAGTTGTTATCCCGCACTCACCGTAAGTTGATGCTTACAAGGAACGTAAGCGAAAATTATACAGTAACTCGGGGTATAAAGGCAATAAATATAATATACCAGATGACAGGCCGAGTTCCTTCGCTTATCCAACAGTCACACCTTGAGAAAAACGAAGGTCAGTAAAGAACAACCGATCACTCGCTGATGCCTGGTCCTAGTCATAATTCCTCTGCTAATTCTCCATTCAGCCTGGGCTGCCTACTGGTCGCCTATCTTCCAGTCCTTAACATTGCAATGCATCAACCCTTGCCGTGATATTAGACATCACGCCATATCCACGCTCCAACGGACCCTGCTGTCACTTGAATTGGCCTCAAAGGATCACAAAGAATGGACTGCCATCTTCGAAGAAGTGCTCTTCCCCCTTATCTTGCGCTTACTAAAACCAGAGATCTACCACTCAGATCCTGTAGGAATGAGTGAGACGCGTGTTCAAGCTGCCACAGTAGTCTGCAAAATATTCTTACGTTTTCTGGATCAGTTGCCCAACCCGGACCGGATGCTGGATCTGTGGTTGAAGATTTTGGATATTCTAGATAGAATGATGAACAGTGGACAAGGAGATAGTCTGGTATGCCCAACATCTTCGAGTTTCTAGTAGCTAGTTTATTCGCTGCGACATTACTCTCTGAACTGATTCTTTGATAGGAGGAAGCCATTCCCGAGAGCCTAAAGAATATCCTTCTAGTCATGGCTGATGGTGGCTATCTGGCTCCATCATCACAAGACCCAAGCAAAGAGAAGATTTGGGCGGAAACACGCAAGCGTTTGGAGCGATTTCTTCCCACTCTCTTTGCGGAATTGTTTCCTGAAGTGCTAAAACCGCTACAAGGCTCCTCTGATGTTGTTTCTGGTCAGCCACCCACCGACGCCACCAAAGACGTCGACCCTACCGAGGAAGATCATGAAGAGATCCCATCGGGAAGCCCCACTATATTAAAGGAGGACATTCAACCAACAAGTCCAAGCGATGTGGATTGACTTCCAACTCAATCTTATGACCGATTATATTTCTTCGATGCATTTAACATAGGCGTTCGTCAAATATTTGTTGCTGGGAAAACAAGGAACAAAAGTCGTCCGAAAATGACTGTAAAATGTCCTGTTTTTCACCCTCCTCTTATTACGTGCAATTGATACCACCATGCTCTGCAGTCGCGGATCTCAGGCAGACATTCGATCCTGGATGTTATGCATTATTCTGACAATCGGAGGCGTTTCCTCTACATCCTTTTTATTTTTTGTATTCCTTTAAGATTGTTTCTAATAAGATAAGAAACCTGCCCCTGCCACTCTCGTGCCAGTGGCCTCTATCCTTTTTTCCCACAGTCCCCTGCCCAGGAAACAAGAGACGGAATAGTGACTCGACTTTAACCCCCAAAGCAAGGATCTAAAGAATGTAATAAATACGTAATAGGGGCGTTCTAACCAATTGAAGAGTAAATTGGAACAGAAAATGGCTAATAAACAGGAATGGAAAATAAGTGTTTTTTCCCGATTTTCAGGCCATTTGTTTCTTCTGTACCAATCAGATCGCTGGATTCTGACGGGCCAAAATCCAACCCTCAGAACCAGACTCAAAAAGGTCACGTGTACAGGTGAGAATCAAGAATCAAGAAGCAGCAAGCTGCTAAAATAAAAGTGATGAAGAAGGTAGCAAGACTTCCTATTAAGTGCTGGCTTCGCGAAAGGAGTATCAAAAACACTACAGTAAGGACTATAGAAGTTACAGTACTGGTATAGTGGGTCAACTTGCAGAGATGAAGCGGGCAAGTATAAGAGACAAGGGAGAAAGATATTGAGTGGTCACTAACTAGTAACCAGGCAAAAAAGTCAACGAAACAAGACGCCAAGTATATGCTAGGGTAATATAATGATATGTGCTAGAAAATGAAGAGAATAGGAAAATGGTTCTTGTGATGGTCTGACTAAGGTGAGGATAATACGTTAACAAAAGGACTAAAAATGAGTGGAAACTGGCACCAAGGCCACATGAACAATTGGCTATTCTGCGTCCATATCATCATCCAAGTTGATAGCATCCGGGTTGACTGTATCTGACGGTTGCTGATCAACAGGTGGAAAACGGTCGCCGCCTTCGGGGCCAGTGCTGGCAGCCACAAAACCCATCGGGGCCCTGGCTTGACGCTCCAAAGCTGCCATGGCATCTGCCCGTTCTTTACCCTCAGTATCTCCCTGTGCGCCTTCTTGTGCTCGCTGCTGGCCACGAGCAATAGCTTGAGAGGCGATAAAATTAACATCGGTGCTATAGTTCGTGGTTAGCCTCATTTTAATCTCAACAATATCAAAAACATTACATACTTATACTGGGCTTGCACGCTTCTCTTAATGCGGAGCATCTCCTTAAATGTATCTTCATTACCATGCTGTACTTCGAATGCTTCCCATTTCTGCCAAAAGTCTGCATTCGTTCGCGGATCGCAGAATTGTGATGCATGGCCATAAATAGTTCGAGCTATGTCAATTTCACCCAGCCTTCTCTCCATCTCAGCGAATTTAAGACACATATCCTTGGCTTCCCTGTCAGGGAGAGAAGCGATGGCACGCTCATAAATAGGTCGGGTTGACGTCAACCCAAAATTTGAAGCAGATTTGGTGATATAGAAATTGAACATCTCGAACCTATCTTCATCGGAGACGGCGCGGGTGGCGCGCTCGTAAATTCTCATTGCATGTCGGGCTAGACCACGTTCTTCCTCGAGGTTGCCGTACATTAAATAGAGAACTTTTGCGAACTTCGGGGGGCATCCGTCCAAAGCCTGTTCAAACAGATCTCGTAATCTCTCAATTCCAATCTTCCGATCCACAGCCTTAGTTAGATAGAGGTTCCAGAGCTCAAATGCGACCGGGTAACTGAAGAGATCCAGTCCCCGTTCGTAAACCTTGAACGACTCCTCAAAATATTTGTTTTCCTCTAGGAGGTTTGCATAATTGACAACGGTCTGAGGCGTAGCAATTCGCAGCTCAAATATCCTTTCGTAGATTTTCCTCGTCTCTTCCAACGTGCCAACGCTCTCAACAAGGTCAACATAAAAACTCCACAGCTTCCAACTCTTGTGAACTCGCTGCTGGGGTGACAAGTTTTCGTCAAAGTAGTCGACTGTAGATCTTTTGGGAGCCTGTGTAGCTTTGGCCATAACCCCGACGGCTCTATCGAAATTTTCGTTGCGAAGTTCCATTTCGGCCCACTCGCACCACGTTTCTGCTAATTCAGACACGCTCTTGAAAGGAACTTTGACAGCTTTGTCAAATATCACTCGAGCAGTATCCAAGTCCCCACCCTTCTCATAAAAATTTGCATAGTTAACCCAAAGATCGTGAAATTTGCCATGGGCTTTCTTTGGGTTTATGGCAGCGATTGCAGCAGTGTATGTCTCAACAATCTCGACCTTGTTGTCGCCCCATAAAGCAACTCTCTTTTCCCACTCGATGACATTGTTGGGATTCTGCCTCAAGAGAACATCATTCACCAGAAAAGGTCTTCGATCCATTAACTGCTCGAATCTTAGCATACGCAGGTCAACATCGAAGTCAGCATCTTCATTGATTTTGCCGTTTGCGGAACGGTGCGCCGCTTGTTCCATAAGATTTCCAATAATAGATTCCTCGAATTCAACATAGGAGTCGAAAATGAGAGTGAAATCCCGTACAGTCATGGCGGTTGTGATCCCCTCTTCAAAAACGTCTCTGGCCTTTTCAAAATTGCCCTTAGTAATCCAATACGTGGCCAGGCCAGCCCAAAGTCTGCCTTTCTGATCTGGAAATCGCTCGATACCACTCCTGACTATAGAATCCACGTTAATTCCTGCGTGAGCACTGGTGTTAATGTCTTTAGCTTTCGACACCATTAGCTCTATCATTTCGGCCCAAAGCTGGAAATGGCTTTTGCCTTCCTTTGACTGGAAGCGAGGATTGTCAAGCAGTTCAATATATCTCTTAATAGCCTCTGTATACTGCCCCATCTCAATTAAAAGCTCTATGTAACTTTCGGCATTTTCCGGGCGAATTTGCATGTAGCGGCTCCATATCTTTACCGCCGTATCCCCTGAAGCAGAGCGTGCAAATGCCTTGTACAATTTCCAGATACGGTTGTGTTGAGTGATTGGAAGTGCTCGAAGTGCGCGATCAAAAGAGCGTCTAGTCTGCGTAACTAGTGGTTGCTGTAGCAGGAATGAGAGGTACATCTCCCATATGCGCGGCATCTTGTTGAGCAGGATAAGCGCACGCTCAAAGAGAGAATTGACCTTCTGGTATTCAGAACGATGGGCTGCGGGGTTGCGGCCGCGCATGTGCTTTATTCGGAAGTCAAGGTACTATGATTGTCAGCATACACTAATTTTTGGACAAGGGAGATGAAGACACAAACCATTTTCCACAACTTGTAAGACCTCGGAAGTTGCTTGCAGGCACGCTCCATGACCTGATTAGGGTATTATTAGTTAAAATAACTACCGCTCAGCCTCGGATTTCTTACAAATGCTTGCTCGTACATCGATCCTTGCTGTTGCTTGGCATCGATATAGGAAAGCCATGGCTTCACACTTCCCGGATCGCGAAGAACATCTTGTTCATAAATGGTGTCTTCGCTTGACTATAACCAAAGAAGTCAGCTAAGGCTTGAGAATGGAGGAGACATACGAACAATCAGGTAGAGATCTGGCTCGGAAGCTGACGTCCGCTGTACCTGTGCATGGTGCCGTTGCGACCTTGCAGCCAACAGCGTCCCCGGCATTCTGATTACCGAAGTCGCCTCTTATGATCAAACACATATGGAACGTTGGCCAAAGGAACGGGAGACGCTTCTCTCGACAACGCGAAGTTCTTCGAGCTATGTATGAAGAATGTAGATCCGCGCGGTTATAGTCATGTGATCAAGGCTATGCCTGAAGGAGGCAAGTGCTAGTAGTGTATCCAGGCTAGGGAGCTTAGTCTAGTTTCACTAGAGCTGCCTTGATACATCATCCTAACTGTTAATCGGATTAACCCAATTCAACTGCAAATATGTCCGGCGCTGTAGTGAGCGATACTTGGGAACCTTTAATCATGCGAACAATCCTAATACCTTATGCTTAGGGCCGTGAAGCCGTCTTTCCGACCCGCCAGTCGTTGGGTTTAATGAAAAGCAAGCTCAAGGGGGCAGAGACCGGCCACAGTTTGCTTAAAAGGAAGAGCGAAGCTCTGACGAAGTATGGTCCCTCTCCTTCATAGCAAGACCTGTTGCTAAAATGGACTCTTTCCCACATAGACGGTTTCGAGGTAAGCTGCCCCAGCGTTAAGCGCTTCGGTAATTATATCGCTGATGCATGGGCCAGAAATTACTAGGCGGATTGATGAGGCCAAACGCAAAATGGGACGCATGATGCAGATAGCCGCATTCTCGCTCGCCGAAGTGACGTACGCCGTTGGTGGAGACATAGGATATCAAGTTCAGGAATCCGCCAAACAAGCCCGATTTCGCGTCCAAGCGAAGCAAGATAACGTGTCGGGTGTTCTTCTACCTCAATTTGAGAGTGTGATCGCAACGGGAAGCAACGACTTCGGGTTAACCGGCCTAGGAAAGGGCGGACAACAGGTACAACGATGTCGTGAGACATATTCTAGAGCTGTAGAAACGCTGGTCGAGTTGGCTAGCTTGCAAGTATGGACTCACCAACGAAAGATTATAATTCCCTACTCTAATTAAAGCTTCGCAGACTGCTTTCGTTATGCTAGATGAGGTCATTAAAGTTGTCAATAGGAGAGGTATGTCCATGACCCAAATCCACTACTTGATTCATACTAACCAACTATGCAAAGTGAATGCAATGTAAGACGTCAGCTAGAGTTACTGAGAATTCCTGTGGTCACTAAGATAATCACCCTCAACAGCGAGCATATCATCATCCCTCGAACCGAAAATACCATTAAGTGTAAGCCAAACCATGTTACTAATTGAAGGTACTTCAACTGACGATCCCAGACATCAACACAGAGCTTGACGAACTCGATAGAGAAGAATTTTATCGACTGAAGAAAGTCTCCAACAAGAAACAAAGAGATTCTGCCGCCCAGGATGCGGAGATGTTGGCGAAACGACAAGCGGAGGATAACAAAGAGAACGAACCAGCAAAAGCCGTCATAGATCAACCAGCTGATATTCTAGGCCAGGAAGATGAGGATGTCATATTTTAGTTTTGGTTTTGTATATTAATTTTAAACACCATAATGTACATGCAATAAGGCGATCTTAACACCATGATTCGTACCAATCTCTGGCTGTTGCAATATGCATGGTGAAGATGGACCTATTGACGCCTCCAAGAGTTCTCCAACAGTAAAAAAATATTAGAGAAAAAAGGACACCAAAACTCCATGAGATGGAACTAGGATCGCCCGTAGACACTTCACTGTCTCTGGTAGGTAACCCGAATGGGCTTGCCGTTATCCCCCATAGGCATTCCCGATGTGGCTTCTTTCGCGCTGATAGCACCAGCCTCATTTTCATATTCGACGAAAGCAATCCCCTTCCTCCCAGGAACCAACCGAACTTCCTTAAACCCCTCGAAGCGACCAAAAACAATACTGAGGCTCTCTGAATCAGCTGTCTCAGGCAACTCCCGCAAGAACAGAATCTTGTTTGGAGGAAGATATTCATCCGGAATGACAGGGGCAGCGGCCGTGTTGGAAGACTTGAGACCGATCCCGCGAGCGGTTTTGGCAGGGCGGACATTTTCCGCCGGACCAGGTGCGCCGGCAGGACGCTTAAGTTTCTTCTGTGCCTCGAGGGCTTCATGGGCTTGTTTTCGCTCTGCAACACAAAGAACATAAGGATGTCAGATATGAATGGGGGAGTAAGACAGATAAAATAATGAAGAGAAAGACAAACCCTTCTCAGCTAATCGTCTCCGTTTATGGAGCTCCAACTCCTCAGAACCACCGTCTCTCAGGACCGTAGCATCACTCCAAGTCTTCGCGTAGTCCAATACCATTGGCTTTCCAAGCAACTCGAAGCCATTGATCTCCTGGACTGCGCGTTTCGCAGACTCGATATCCTCGAAAACGACGAACGCCTGTCCCTTGGCCTTCAAGTTTGTTTTCGCGACAATATCAATGATGTCTCCGTATTCGGAGAAGATCTCGAGCAACGAATCCTTGAGCTGATCGATTTTAACCCGTTCCTCGAGGTTGCGTACCTAGAAAAAGGTCAAAAGATACACCTATGGCTAATATGTACCATCAAATGTTCGGCGGTAGAGGTAGGGGGGAGAAAGAAAGGGGGAATACGAACATAAACCCTAGAGGACCATTATTAGCGTAAGGTTCATATAGTGATAAGAGAATGGTACTTACGTCGGGTTGGGAGGGATGCCAGACGTAGGCGCAGCTATTGCTGCCATGGCTTTTTAATCGCTAACCCGTACTCCCGCGTTGTACGAATCACTGAGAAACTGGAGGCTGAAAACTCTGATGCCAGGAAAACGCCCTACGAGGAAAGGAAGTATAGTCGTACAGTAAAGTAATAATCTGGCCAAGAAAACATTATGGGAATCGGGGTTGCCTTGTTGGATGCCTGATCCACCAGGTTTTGAGCCTAACCCTTTCAGGTTTTAAGGGTCTTGGCGTTGCATCTTCACCTCGGAAAAATCGGGCATCCAATTGAATTTCACCCCCTCTTATATGTGAATTCTCAATGACTCCGCTGCAAGAATGCCAACACCGCACAACGGTGAGTTGACTCCGGCTTGTTCTTCCCGTAATAATGTAGTGTGCATGCTAATTATTCTACAGATCTGAACAAGGGCGCCCTGACAATCTCAACACGAAAACTAAATACGGGTACCTTGGTCGGCCCTTGAAGTTAGCCTTACTATCCGATTTGTGGAGGCAGGGAGAGCTTGTCAGGCCATTGAAGGTCCCCGAGAGTTTGCTCATGGATACGGTCTATCTCAGTGACTTCGGCCTGACGACCAAAGCCGGCACTGATGTAACGCATAAGATGCTGTCGCCTCTGGATCACGCCCCGGAACGATTTCATAATGTGAACCCAAGTTTTGCCAGCGACTTTTCATAGAGCTTTATCTTGGCTTTGTCCCTTGGGAAGGTGACAGCTATTTCTCAATGATTACTGTCAAAGTCCTAGGTCTACTGCCTACTAGGTAGGTAGTCAGCTCAAGGAGCTGACTCAAGTCCGACGATTAACTAGGCACTCCGGGTTCCTGCATTATGATGATCGTTCGGACCTGTATCCTTGCGAAATCAGTGGCCCAGAAAAATTTGCACATGACCCTTCAGGAATTTTATGTGATAAATTACGTGAACTGTAATATCGTGGCCAAAATACTGTTTATTTTCAGGTTGAGGAAAAGAAAAGGCGCTAGCCTCATAACATTTTATGATTTTTATCGTCGAAAAATCACTTGAAGTGATTTCTTAACTACCTAGGTACCTAACGATAAAAGTGCCAAAAGTGGTTTGTGAAAAAGACCGCGCGCAGATTTTTCGGCCCCGATACTGGTTTCGCAAAGGACTGCAACTATCCATAAGAGTAAGGGTGCCAAAAACCAAGTCTTCTTTCTACCGTAACCAATACAGCTCAATTCAGATGATGGCTCGTTTATCACGAAGCTTCAAGTCGCGAAGAAACATTAGTATATACTGTGCCACAGAAACGAAGCTTTTCAGAGACTTTACCGGGTACGGAGCCTGCCGCTTCTGCCACTGATTGTTTGCCAGACGAATTGGCAATCGATAAGAGCTCTGGATATCGAGCTACCGCCACTCATAGAGACATAGGATGATCGTGACTTTGAGACCCAATACGAGAATACTCTACCACAAGACGATGGCTCCGATGCAGCTGATGACTCTGATGCAGCTGATGACTCCGACGCAGCCGATGACTCCGGCGCCTATAACGATGCAGAGAGTGAGATTCCTACAACGTCGTGTGAGGTAAAGGAAGACGAAGGGGAGAAAGCCGATGAGGAAATTCCTCTCATCTTTGGACTGTGAGCTTGGCACAGACCCCCCATGCCTCCGCCTTCAACGCAACAGAGTTCAACACCTGAACAATCGGAGCTTTTGACGAACGCCAGAATCTACGATGCAAATCCGTCACCCTTTAACATTGCTTATGGTGTGAGGAGGCAGGCATTTCTCGAGTGCAATACAAATGCCTACGTGACATATTGCTGCTCCTCCCATCCAATAGTACCATTGCAAGACTTCCAAACACGCTAGACACCCTCAAACGCCACCTTTATGGGCATTTGCCTCAAGTACCTCTCCGCCGGTCTCTAATTAAGCTTGTTCCCGACAAGTTAGCGACAATGCAGAGTGGAGGCCTGTCAACTTGGGCGCCCGCTTTCCACGCCTGTGGAATGGCTGTACTTTGTGGATTTGGAAGTGCTCTTTACTGCAATGTTACGATCTGATCTAAGATGCGGCTTTATGCTGGGATTAGGGAGTTCGGAACGAATTCTGTCGAGCTATGGCAAAGTGGGTATTGGACATCCTCACTGCGCACTACATCTGGAAAATTTGCGCTCCGGACAATCGACAAATCTTCCCATCTGACTTCGTAACGTACCACTGCGTACCTAGATAAGCAATGTTCAATTACCCATCTTGGAAGGATCGCTGGGACTGGATTGGACTACCGCGACACCATTCCTGGCGCTGAAAAGGGCAAATTACGACTCAAGGTCCAACAAGTACTCTGCGCTTCGGACTTTCTGCTAAGGTCAGAGAGAGATAGCAACTCCCTCCCACTGATATCATTCAAACTTCCAGATACGAATAAGTATCTGAACCTCATATTCTTGCGCGGCAGTCTAATGTCCATTTGGACTATCTGACGGGAGACTCCCGTCTCAATCCTTCAACTATACCGCAACCACCCAAAAATAACCACGCTGTTCCCATATGCTTGAGGTCCCTAGACGCCCCAAGCCCACCGGCCCAAAAACCTGTTGCCCCTTTGTATAAATTTTTTTTTTTTTT